>SNQJ01S0012363.1:41167-101310 GCA_010110895.2 Picea sitchensis | reverse complement strand
TTCCTTCAATTCTTTGCTTCCTTCCGGAGGATTCTAGTCTCGTCATAGGTCATCATAGAGGTTCATACCTCCTGAAGCTACCATAATATTAACAGTTTCATCCTGAGCCAAGTGTTTCAACACCAACATATTTGCATATATGTACATCTCCATGGTTTACAGGTACGACTATGCAATTATCCAAATTAGGAGTGAGGACTAAGGAAACATCATCCTAATTTACAAGTAAAGTATGAATTAATATTTAACATAATACAATGTTGAATGGATAATGAATTGTACCTACTCTAGGATTGATGTTCTCATAGGAAATGTAAACAACAGGGATGAATTAATACAAGAGAACGACATGAAAATGGCATGGAAATGATAAGGAAAAGGGGGAATGTTAGCACCTAACAATGTATTACTTGAGTATATTAACATAGCCTTCTTCGTGTGTGTTTCAGCATGGTTTTTCATCATTGTCTTTCACCGCCAACATATCTACATTCATTGAACATTCTTATTAATTATGCATAGTGTTCTTCATGCATGTAGCATGTTTTAGAATGGTGTTTCAACACGGTATTTCAGTACCACATTTTCTTGTAATGCTCCCAAGATTGAACACTGATTTGAATTTATTCAAATTAATAGACTTTTAAAAGATTCACCAAGAATTTTAAACATTTTTATAATTATGTGAAAATTCACCACAATTTCACAAGATTTGATAATTCTGTGAAAGATTCGCCAAAACATTATATATGCATATTATGTTATTGATCAAATAGCCTTCACACTCTCCCATGTGTCATGGGGATTCTCCCATTTATTATACATATAAATTTAGGGCGATTTCTTAAAATTTTCCCTGCTCTTAGTAGTTTTTCTCTCCATGGGTAGATGGATGAAAAATGGAGGCCAAATAAATCAAGAGGTGGATGGTCAAAGGATACTACATTAGCAATAAGAGGGATTTGGTAAAAAATCAACACAATAACAAGGTGTATAACGTAAGCAACAAATGCATAGGTGATCATCAAGAAATGATAAAGAATTCAGGAACCCCCACGGGATGTGGTAAGAATATAGATGAAGAGAGGAGAATGAAGTTCAACATCAAGTCATGGCGAGGCTATAGGAGGTCTCTTGAGCCTATGGGGGATCACAACATGGACACTGAATGGAAATCTGGGTGATAACTAGGGTTCCCATGGAGGGTAGGCATTACCAAACAAGTTACGACGTGCAAAATGGGGTCGCTAATGTTGCAACCTGATGGGGTCGAACCTATGGAATTGTGACAACAAAATTCATAGTTAATGATGCATATCATGGATGCAGGGAAAACCCATCCCTATATTCTAGTTTAGGAAACATGTATCTCAAATCCGATGGAAGTAACCATTTTTGTTTTAAAAAGTCCCTGTAATCCTATCAACACATGTAAACTATATTTTGAGGTCAACACATGTAGTGAAATATCAAAAAAGAAAATATTTTTGGATTTTTTGGATATGATATATGAAAAACAAAATCACTCACAACACACACCTATGTACAAGGAACTATGCATCATTATGGTTTACACAAAGTAGATCCCATTACTAGGATCGAGGCAAGGATCCTTTTCATAATCAATGAACTCATGAGCTGATGTTGGCATCATATGGCTTACCATGCCAGGGCTATGCCATGTCGTAAAAAATTGATTTGGCCAAAGATACTCATCTTGAATGGTTTCATGAGATATGAAATCTCCTTTATGGTCCCCATCAAGAAGTAAAAGGGGTACAAAATGTGAATCTTCAATATAAGGGGAAGCAGATAATTCAGTGGCAAGTTCCAAAAAATAAATCCAAGGAAAAAAGGGGTTAATACTAGGGGTTTCATTAGATTCACCAACAAATTCCCCCAATCCTAGATCAAGAATCATCATGATAAATATAATGTGTTTTGAATCAAGGAGGATGGATTCTTGATGATGCTCATATTTCATGGGATTTTCTTTGGAACCTGTGACTTCCAAGATGGCCTCTTATGAAGGCAACTTAGTATCAAGGAAATCATATGAACCTGGAGAGTCAACATCCTTGGAAGGTGGATTAGGATGACCACACTCCATATGAGGATGTATTTACTGACCAGTATCAATGAATGTTGATGGGATTTCTGGATCAACAATATCAAACATGGTGGGAGGCATACTAGCTCGGATGACTCAACATCCTCAAGACAAGGTACCACCCAAGGATCAAGATACCTAAGGGATCCACTGGCAAATAAAGAGATCGTGTGGATAGGAGAAAAATTCAAAGCAGGAGGTGGTGGGGGAAGAGGGAATGTTCCCATGAGCAAAGAGTCTTTGAACATCCCCACACCAACACTCATGTAAGACTGTTGGGTATCATCGACAAAGGGTACATTATACCCCACATTGGATCTAAGATTTGGGGTACAAACTGCAAGTTGATAGATCGTAACTATTCTCCCTTGTTGAGGGAATCATAATGCCCTAAATACTGATAATACACCTATAGTCATCGCGTAGATCCAAGTGCACCCGAGTAACAAGTTGTACTTGAGAGGTGTGTTGATTACCTCTAGATCAATGGATATACTCTTACCACCTAACTCAATGGCTAATGAGGTGATAATCACATGGGGATGGAACATATGTCCATCAAATAATTTCAACAATGTTTTAGATGTGTCAATATTTGGAGAGCCGAGGGACTTCCAACATGACATGGACATAATGCAGGTCGAGGCTCCTTCATCAATCACAGTGTGAAAGATATTTTTCCCCATTGATATTATTTTTATCTAGAAATAGATTTTATGGGAGAGCCTATGATGAAATTGATCATAATCAAAGGTTATCAAACTCAACTCTAAGGGATCAACCCCGTCGATTGAAGACAACAAGGATTTATGTTGTACTAAGCAAATTTGGAGGATTTCGAGTGCAGACACGGAACATGGTGTCTAGGCCAAGTATTCCACAATATTGTAGTTGTGGGAGGCCCGTGTATTTATGTTACATGTTGTTTTTCAAAGAAATCCCTTCAGGGGGTGAAATGGTGTGTCAAATGATGGATTTTGAATCTTAAGAGGACCACCATGATGGGAATACGATGCTATCTCATGCACACCAGGAGTAGGTTTGGAATTTTCATAATTCTTTGCTCAATTCTTAAAATTGATCGTTTATTCACACATGAATATTGAATCATTCAAGGATGGCCCCTCATGATGAGGGGTATATTCCATGCCCCCTTGTGGAGGGGAAGGATTTGTTGCAACCATGTGTTGAGGTTAAGGGGGAAAGGATGAGTTAGGATAGTAGGCTTCTAGGGGGCTCTTTGATAAGTGAAAAAATGAAGGATCTCATCCTTTCGAGGAAATAGATGAGTAGGATGGTCCTCCCCATAGATGTTTTGTGGGAACTGACTCTTATTTTCCTCTTTCGTCCCCCCCATTTTCATTTTTTTTGGAGGGAGCAATCCCTTTCTCAATATTAGAGTTCCTTTTATTGTTTCTTTTTTTTTTTCCTTCCAGGTTGTTGAGGATTCTTCGGTTACATGGATTGCATTGAATTCACCTTAGAGGTTTGAGTAGGGACCGTAGTAGTTTAAGCATTAGAACTAGAAGCTGATGAGTGTGATGAAATAGACATGTGACCCATTTGTTCAGCTAAATGGACCACAGAGGCATGAGAAATAGTGTTGGATTTACTTCACACACACCTAGGATTTATTTTTCCTAAGGTTTTTCCTTGTTTATTAGTCATAATTAGTCATTATCCAGTATCCTATATTTTAGGGGAGAATATTCCACCTGGAGAATATTCTCTTTCAGTTGACTCTTCAGTTTGACTAGTTGAGTTGAGTTTAGATGTTGCATTGGTTTTCTCAACATGCAACATTGGGATTATTTCCAACTAATGCGCACTTGACATGGGATCATCACCATACTAGCACATTACTCTTGATTCCCCGATTTAACTCCTCACTACTCTTTGTTCAGTCAGTTAACTGAAGACTAGTTGACTAGTTAACTCAACTAGGTGGCAGTTCACTCTCGTAACTTCCTGAGAGACTAGACTAGGTGGAATTTCACTCCTGTAACTATCTGTGTGTGTCCAAATCACTCTATACCACCACTATGGCACATTGGTTCTCCCCTAGTGCACACTCATTGAGTTATATAGAATATATGATGTGTAAATTATTCATTATTCACAACGATTAATGAGAATTCTTTCATTATTTCTCTCCTTCTTCTTCTTTATCCAATTCTCTCTGCAAATGTCTTTACTATTGTTTATCTAGATATATTATTTTCTGGTTTAAAAAATTTACATGGTATCAGAGACGACGGATTGCTAAGAAAAAGATACACCAAAAATTTTTGCAAGTACAAAAGATTGAAGACAACGGAAAGATGGATTTCCAAAAAGAATTCATTCTTACACCTTACAACTATTTTGCATGGAAGGAGAAAACGACCATACATATCCAAACCAGAGGGTTGTAAATGTTAACCTTGAATTCAAATACAGAACCGACATCAACCATAGAAAATCCAAGTACTTAAATCACATGGATGAAGAACTCGAAATAATTTGCAGTCTTATTTCTCCCGATCTCGCTTTTCACATATCTTAGCGCAAGACTCCCAATGAATCCTGGACCACCTTGGAAGGGCTCTTTGGAAAACAATATGAGATGAGGGGACACATTCTGGAGGTGGATTTTCTCACATTGGATCCAAAAATCTTCGACAATATCCAATATTTCTTTACAAAATTCAATCATTTATTGTTGCAACTCAAAGCTTACGGGGTTGATAAATCGAAGGAGGATAAACAAATGGTTCTCACCATTCTCTCCAAGATTAGTCCTGAATTCTCTGTATTCGTATCCACATTTCATTCTTTCATATTCGCCTCTGAAGCCAACTAGAATATGCCTTCTCTTGACGAATTTATCGAATCTCTGACACAAGAGCAAACAAAGCTCATCAACATGGGCACAATCAAAGTCCCAAGGGCATATGAACTCACTATGCATGATGGCAGAAAAAAATATCATAAATCTTAAGATAAATACAAAAGTACATCTCATGCACATCTGAACAAGGAAGGGTACAAAAAACCCTTCACTGATGCTTCTGGATCCAAAGGGGAAAAGGGGAGAAATGAACATACTGTCACAAAGGATTCCATTTGGAATTTTCATGAAAAAAAAAAATAGATCTGATGTCTCAAATAATTCATCAAAACAACCTTGGAGATCGTATCCCCGAGGGTTCCAAGAAGAATGAGCCAGAAGATCAGAATTCCAAGAAAGGCAATTCTAGAATTGCCTTGCTTTCCTCAACTCCTCTCTCGATGCTTGGATCATTGATTCAGGAGCATCACATCACATGGCTTCTTCAAAAGAAGTATATTCTTATTTGGATGCATGCAAAGGTCCTCCTATTATGATGGGGGACAACTCTTTTGTTGAAGTCACTGGCAAAGGAAGGATTGAACTCACCAACGAAAGCTTCGAGAATGTGTTTCACGTTCCCAAAATTTTTGTCAACCTTCTCTCCGTGTATCAGATGATGAATTCTGGAACTAAAAATAAATTCATATTCATGCCAAATTCTGTGGACATATACAACATGAAAACCAACTACAGGGTTTCTACTGGTGAGGTAAATCATCAGTCTAGATTGTATACATTTTTTGAATTCATTGAACTTGATTTTTCTTTACTGCTTACTCATGTTGATGAAAGTAGTAGGATATGGAACGAAAGGTTTGGAAATTTGAATTTCAGATACATGCAACAGCTTAGCAAGAACAGATTGGTTTATGGTCTACCAGAAATCCATTTCTCCAAGGGAGTATGTGAGGGATGTGTTCTCGGAAAACACCCTCAAGAGAAATTTGGCAAAGGAAAGTCTCAGAGAGATTTTGCACCTTTATATCTGATCCATAGTGACCTTATGGGTCCTTTTATGCATCCATCCATTAGAAAATCGAGGTTTGTTATCATTTTTGTTGATGATTTCTCAAATTTTACTTAGATTTACTTTCTCAGGAAAAAATATAAGGTCTTTCAACACCTCAAAGATTTCAAAGCCTTGGTTGAGACATATTCTAGAAAGAATATCAAAGTCCGTTGAAATGATAATGGGGGAGAGTATGTAAATATTGATATCCATAATCTTTTCCATGAGGCAGAGATTTAGTTGCATCACACAGCTCCCTATACTTTGCAGTACAACGTTGTTTCTGAGCGGAAAAACAAATCTCTAAAGGAGATGGCATCTTACATGTTGCATGCAAAGTCACTACCACAGAGACTATGGGCCGAAGCACTTAATTGTGCAACAGACATACAAAACAGATTGTCCCATAGATCTGTCAAGGATAAGACCCCCTACGAGGCTTGGAGCAGCCTCAAACCGAAAGTGACCCACTTTCACATTTTTGGTTCACGTGCATGGACCTGAATTCCCTATGAAAAGAGGAAGGCACTTGATCTACAGAGAACTGATTGTATTTTTGTTGGATACCCTGACAGTGTGAAGGGATATAGGCTTATTGATATTTCCTCATATTGTCTCATCATTGAGTGAAGTGTCCAATTCGAGGGAAGTGTATTGCATGCACCTCAACAACCACATGCAAACACCTTCATTCTTCCACATGTCGACTCTTCTTCAAATGAGATTTATGATTCAAAGGAATCAGATGATTCATATTTAGAGTCAGTATAGTCAAATGCATAGTCATAGCATCTAGATGCAGTTGCAGAGCCATAGCAGAGGCCCAAGTGGGCACAAACTACTCTTTAGGATGCAGGGGATCGCGTTGGTGAGCCACCCGATACTAGGAGGAATCGATCTGATTTCGAGGAGCCTCATGTTTCACTCACTTCCACTAAACCATTTCCCTCCAGGCATATTTTCTTGGTTCAGTCTTCAGATCCACAGTCTTATGGTGAGGCTACTGTAAATCCCTTTTGGGAATCCGCCATGCAGGAGGAGTAAAACTCCCTCCTCGAGAACCAAACTTGGGATCTGGTTCCCCTTCCTTCTGAGAGGAAACTTATCAGATGCAGATGGGTCTATAGGACCAAGAGCATATTGAATGGACATATTAGCAGATACAAATCTAGGCTTGTCACCAAAGGATTTCAACAAGTTCATGGTATTGACTATGATGAGACCTTCTCTCCATTAGCGAATATGAATTTCATATGATTGGAACTTTCCATTGTAGAATCCAAAGGATGGGAAGTCCATCAGATGGACATGAAGAATCCATTTCTTCATGGTGATATCTTTGAGTATATCTACATGGAGCAGCCCCAGGAATTTATGCAGGACTCATCTTTGGTCTATCGACTGAAGAAATCCCTTTATGGCCTTAAGCAGGCTTTGAGGGCATGGTATTCCAAGAAATACTCCTACCTTTTGTCATGGAACTTTGTATGCTGTAAATTAAACCCAAATTTCTACATGCTTAGGACATTTGATTCACTTATACTCTTAGCTCTATACATTGATGATTTGTTGATCATCAGTTTCTTGAATTCAGTGATTGTTGTAGTCAAGAGGATTCTACATGACAAGTTTTTGATGAAGTACATGTGTCCACTACACTTCTTCCTTAGACTCGAGATCAGTTGGGATGCACCAGGCATCAAACTATCTCGGGCCAAGTATGCATGATATCTCCTTGAGATATTTCACATGACAGACTACAAGTCTGCTCTGACTCCTTTCCTATCAGGATTCAAACTTGAGGATGGCAGTGTGACTCCATTGGTAAATGACAATGTTATCAAAATGTTAAAAAAAAAAAAATATTAATAAGTTTATAAATATTAATATTAATAAATATATTCAACTTTAATAAACTTTGAAACCCTAAATCAATTTAACAAACCCTAAATCAATTTAACAAACATTAATAGATGGATAAACTAATAAACTTCATTAAACTTTGCTTTGCAACTATACTTTAATAAACATTAAAAAACTTTGAATTTATTAATAAACATCCAAACCCTAATTTAATATAATAAACATTATTACACTTTGTAATTATTAAATTATTATTAAATCCAAAGTTTATCAATGTTTGAATTAATAATAATTTAATAATTTCAAAACAATCAAACATAACCCTAATTAATAATAAAGAAATTTTTTTACCTAACAACATAAACCCTAATTAAATCAAAAATAATTTTTACCAATACAACCTTAGCCGACACTGAACTTTCACGCCAATTTCCAGTATTAAAACAAATCTTTTCATTATCTTAACCCAGGCTCATTGTCCTGAAGATGGATCCTGATTTGGATCCGAAACGTCGACATTCAATTGACCCAACTGTGGCTTGTCCGACCAATCATGAAAACATTGTACATACAGCTAGTGGGGAGCTTGTTGTATCTCTCACACTCCAGACCACACCTCTCATATGTAGTTGGCACATTTTCCAAGTTCATGCAGAAGTCGCATGACCTACATTGGAAAGCTGCAAAGCGTATCCTTCGATACATATAGGGAACCATCACCTTTGGGATTCATTATGCAACAGACTCTACATTAGATCTCATCGGATTTACTGATTCTAATTGGACTGGCCATGGCACTAATTGCAAGTCCACATATAGTTACTCACTTAGTCTTGGTTCTGATCCTATCTGTTGGTTGAGAAAGAAGAAAGATTCCATTGCTCTATCTTCAACTGAGGTAGAGTACAGAGGAGTAGTTAACATAACCATTCAGGCTATGTGGCTACAAAAGTTTCTTACTGAGTTGGGAATTTAGTTTCATCAGCTAATCGTCATCTAGTGTGACAATCAGAGCACTCTAAAGTTATGCAGAGATCCATTTCATAGGCAGCAGACAAAGAACATCGATATCCAAATGCACTACATTCGTGACTTGGTACACGAGGCGATCATCGACTTACAATTATGTCCTTCAACATAATATACTACAGACATATTCACCAAGACCTTCAGTGATCAGAAGTTTCATTCTCTACAAAGTCGTCTTCGAGTGAAGGACACAGTTTCCTAGCAAATGTAGTTCTTCTTTTTTCATACATTGTACCTTGAGGGGGTGTTTTTCCCGTGAGGTTTTCCCTCTTTCCTCACTTTTTTTCAATGTATCTTTTAGATTTGGGTACCTAAAATGGCCTCGTTTTCGAGACCCATTCTTTATTTTCACCATAGTGATGTTCAAGGGGGGTGTTGGGGGTACTTCACACACACCTAGGATTTATTTTTCCCAAGGTTTTTCCTTGTTTATTAGTCATTATCTGGTATCCTATATTTTAGGAGAGAATATTCCACCTAGAGAATATTCTCTTTCAGTTGACACTTTAGTTTGACTAATTGAGTTGAGTTTAGATGTTGCATTGGTTTTGTCACCATGTAACATTGGGATCATCACCAACTAATGCACACTTGCCTTGGGATCATCACCAGACTGCCGCATTACTCTTGATTCATTGAGTTAACTCCTCACTACTCTATGTTCAGTCAGTTAACTGAAGACTAGTTGACTAGTTAACTCTATTAGGTGGTAGTTCACTCTCGTAACTTCTTGAGAGACTAAACTATGTGGCAGTTCACTCCCATAACTATTATTGTGTGTTCAGATCACTCTAGAACACCACTATGGTGCATTGGTTCTCCTCCAGTGCACACTCATTCAGTTATATAGAGTATATCATGTGTAAATTATTCATTATTCACAATGGTTAATAAGAATTATTTCATTCTTTATCTCCTTCTTCTTCTTTCTCCAATTCTCTTTGAAAATGTGTGTTTTATTGTTTAGCTAGATCCATTATGTCTAGGTTCAACACATTTACAAATAGAACTTACCATACCACCAGCATGGGGTCCTATGTTTTTATTTTTGGGATTTGTAAATGGCCTAGGAGCATGTGGGATAATATCATAAAGAGTTCTTGACTAAGAGTAAATCATATCTAAGTGTTGGGCATGCATGATGGATTTATTTTCGGTATCCACCTCGGCCATAGCTACATCTTTGGAAATGGTTGGTAAGAGGGACTTTCTAAGCCACTCCATTAGGAGTTTATCTAGAATTTTGGTCTTAATCATCCTACATATTCATCTCCACTCATGTATATGATCATAAATGTAGGTGGAGGTATCATGTCGCAGAGACATCAAGAGATCTATTACAATCTCATACTATGTGGGAAATTGGTAATGTGTTAAAAAAACCATTTCCAAGTCTTTAAATATTTTTAAAGAAACACCTTCTAATTCAATATACCATTTTGTGTCACTTTTTGTCAACATTTTTTGGAGAATACGCAACCTCACACTATTATCCATCAAAAATTTGGATGAGCACATAAATGATATGTCATGATGTGCGTAGAGAGGTCTTCTCCCAAATTTTCTTCAAATTTGGGCATGTCTAATGGTATCTTAGCAGGAATGACCAGTTATCAAGGGTATAAAATAACTCTGAGATATCTTTCCAATGAGTTATTCTATAATCAAAATAGAGCTTGTATGAGAAAGTTACAGTTGAAATGGTGCAAGGTATATTTTTGGCACCAGTTTACTTCCATAGGGAATAATGAACTTAGTTTGGGGCACGAGAGAAATCCATAGAAATATTATGAGCCATAGAAGTCATCCATGGAACCAAATAAAGAATATGGGTACATTGAAATATACAGGAAGAGAGAGAAGGCACATGTAGCATATAGGGATAAAAATGTAAAACAATCAAAACATTTGTGGTCCATAACTAATAGTCTAGAGACCAATTAAGGGTGAAATTGTGATAGATGGTTTATAAGGTAGTCATGAACATACCTAATTGATATTTTGTTAAAATCCAAAAGGCGTTAATGTAGGGATGCATGAACAGGGGTAAAATTGATAAGCTAGGTGAAAGTCTAAGGGGGAAAAGTTGTCATTTCCATATTGTTGCATATTTTGACTTGAGCATTTCTTTGACAATCTAATATTTTATGTGAATTCAATGTTGGCATTATTATCTATTTCACATAGAAAATTTTCTTGGTTTCTGATAGATTTACCTCTATAAGTGGAAAAAGATGGTGCTTTAGATTAATTGCATTAGGGAGAAAGGTGCACAAAAGGGGTAAATTGACAATATTAAATTGGCTACAACTTGTTTCTTAGTTATTAGTGGAAATATGTTAGATAGGATATTTTAGATACCCAACCAAAATTTAGTTTTGAGCCAAAAAATTATCAAGGAATTAGAAGAAAGGTTACTGGTGGAATTGAAGGACATCATTGAGAAGAATGGGAATTTTAGGAGGCCATAAATTTTGGATCATAAATCAAATTGAAGAATGATTATGGTCATTGGAAAGGTAATTAAGGGGGAAACATGATAGAATGTCTATTTGTTCTAGGGGTCATTGATTTTTTCCATAAAATTTTAAAAAACATTGGCATTGGATTCCATGAACCATGTAACTACCCAATGTGAATATTTTTACAAATAAGGTCAAAATTTGGAGAATGATGTAGGCCCCCTCTTTTATAGGGTATGTGAGACCTCCCATTCAAGGATATTCACTTCACTGAGTTGAATCATCTCTTCAAGCCTCTCCTAGACACTAAATTTAATTCACACATGCCCCCTTTTGTTACCCACACAGGTTTGATTCCCTCATGCACACTTTCTCTAGCGCTTCTGGTAACTCTAAGTGGCGAGTGCTAGATCCTCTTCTAGGCCTTTCTCTCTTATGACTATGGTTTATGACCTCTGGTTGGCCGCCTTCACAACTTTCATCTTCAGCTGTTTTGAGTGCAGTTGATTCTAAATTCCCTGAACTCTGAACTAGCGAAATCACCCCAACAAGATCTACGACCCATGCTTCTCCAACATCCAACAACTGTGATTCACTTTGGGACTCTGCTTCGGAAGTTACAAACATTCCAACACCCTTTTCCCCCCGAAGTGATCCATACTCTGAGCTATGAATCCAATGCCATGTGCTCACCTCGGCCAACGGTCAAGATTCATCCCTTGTTCCCACTTTGGAAAAATTCTAGTCAACGCTCCTCTTCTCTCTTTATCCTAAAGTGTAAATCCTCTGAAGTGACAGATCTTCTGCCATGGGTCCTTTTCCAATGAACGACTTAGATGAACTATGATGCTCTAGCCTTCGGAAATTATCGTGCCTTGACACTTCACTTCTCCTGGAGTGACAATTCTCTATAGTGAATCTCCACTCTCCATGTGTCCCTTCAATTGTCAAGGGCTCCAACCTTCGTAACTTTTGACCTTAGAGAATTTACTCTCGAATTTCCCTGAAGTGTCCTACCAATGAAGTGATAGATATAACGCCACATGTTCCAACAATGGACTGCTGAGATGACTTTATGACTCTGGCCTTCGGGAGTCCTCACAACTCCACTCCTCAATTCTTCTGGAGTACTTCTGCTCCAGAGTGCAGGATCTGGTGACACCTATCCCTACAGGATCAATGGCCCAAATATGCTTCAACTCTCGATGACTTTGGGAGTTATTCACCGAACTCTGCACTAGCTCCTCCAAAATGCAGGATCTTGCACCTTATGTCTCTGACTAATGGACAACTGAGATCTTCTCTGCTTCTTCGGGCTTCGAGAGTTTTCGAAGAATCAAACTTCAAATCCTCCAGAGTTAATGATATATTCCCACGTGTCCTCGTGAAATGGATCACTCTGATGGCTTCAGAACTCTAGCCGTTGGGATTTATGGCTACCTCCACACCTTGGATATTCCAGAGTATGACTGCTCTGAATTCCATGATCTACTAACACGTGTCCTTTGCAATGGATGACTCAGATCTCCTCCGGCTCCCTATGAATTTAGTAGATTTTCCTCCTTCTAGACCCCTTTTCTTCCGAAGTGCTTCTTTATGGACTCCACAATATAGTGCCACGCACCTCCTGGCGATCAATGACCATGATCTACTCCGCTAATTTTTCTGACTTGCTCGATAACTTGATCAATGACAGACTTTTTCCGAAGTGCTCTTCTTCTAAAGCACGCAGATATCTTCCACGTGTCCCTTCTGGATCCAACGGTCCAAATTTACTTCGACACTTCGGGACTTCAAAGATTCTATAACCACCGCGTATGAAATCTCTTGAACAGAAATTCCTCCGGAGTCTCAGATATATCGCCACCTATCTCCTTACGATCAATGGCTAGGATATGCTCCAAGCTTCAGACCTTCGACGATTTTGCACTCTGCTCAACTGAAATCTCTCGGAGTGTTATTTCTCTAGAGTTTCAGATATTTCTCCACCTATCTCTCTGGACGATGGATGGTCTCGATCCACTTCAAGATTTCGGGACTTCAGGATTCCTCTCTCTTATGCACTTTAAAAGGGGTTTAAAGATCATGAACTTTGCCTAGATTCGATGGGCGTCGATTCTTTGCACTCAAACCTGATGGATGTGATATGTTCTCCTCTTCTGCGTGCTCCTTCTGTATAAACGTAGATCTAACGATCCATATCTCTCCTTGCAGCTGATCAATGGTTGTTGTAGCTCCTCCCTCCTAAGCTTCTGTGTTCTCCCGAATTGGAAGAATTTGCAAGTATCCAAAGGTTGTGGTCTTCAATCCTTCTACGAGCCCGATACTACTTGGGTCTCAACCTCTCTCCTTCTCCTAAGCTTTCAAACTTGAAGCAAGTTCGTCTCCAGTGCACACCTTGTGCTCTCTTCAGTGTGGAACTGCACTATCTTTGAAACTTGAACCTGTAAATGTCCTTGGCCTCCACTTGGTGTGCAGGGTCACTGTGCACACTTAGACTATATTTCTCGAACCTTACACTTGCTTGGATTTATAAGGGACTTGGCCCTCTTCTTCCTACAAAAGAATTCTTGTGCCCTCCTGGAACTTAACACTTGTTCTCCTCAGATTATGAAGAGTTGAAACACTCCACTTCTGGCATGCTCCTTACACCTGTCTGGATATTCAGACTTTATCAAAACTTTTCTAAGTGTTTTCCTGGTGCACTCCTTGCACAAGTCTTCTCCTGAATCCAAAATTCTTCAGGTTCAATGATGCATTTCTTGCATACGATCAATTCACACTTGCATAGCTCTTCTACAGAGTGTTCAACAACTTTGTTTCATATGAGCTTCAACTGCTCGAACCTTAGAGGTCTTTGTCCCTTTGTTCCTCAAAGGGATATATGTTCCCTCTTGGCAACTTCCGCTCAAAGCACTCCTTGCTGAGCTTAAAGAGTTCTCAGAAACTCTGTAGTTTCTTCTCCTTGGCACTCTTCTCTCTAAAATTGAAACCAAGTTCTCTTGTGCACTCCTTGCACCCGCTCAATGCCCACTTGGAAGAGCTCTACAGAATATTCAACTATTCTATATTTTGTGCCTTCTATGCATAGTTTCTCCTCCAAGGTGTTCAGTAACCTTGAGGCTCCTCTATGAGTATGTGACTATCCTGGTGTGCCCTCCTAGAATGTTCTCTCATAAATTTAAAGAAGAATTCAGATATGCACTCCTTGCGTTGGCTCACAGAGTTCTCAACACTCTATCATGCACTCCTTGCATTTATCCCAAAGAACCCAGAAAAACTCAATAAGATCACAACCATATAGTGAATTATATCTTCCTCCTACAGATGGAACCTATCACATACATATTTAGCATAAATGAACACACAACAATCATTCATAACACACATAAACACATAGAAAATGCATAGGTAGGAAAAAAATACTCTTTGTATTAATATGAATGCATGATTACAATATGTGCAAGCTCTGACTGCAATAGAGTATCGGCTCTTCTCTCCTTATATTACAATGATTTTTTATCAACTTTCAGCATCCTCTACTGGGCATATGTTACAATGATTTATACAAGAGGAGACTCGTTGATTCTTTCCATCCAACTACACTAGTGGTGTCTAATCACCATCACAACGCCTATCTATTGAGGCTTATTACATTAAATGAAAATCTAGTCCAAATCAGATGTAGATAAACCTACCATCATCCATTAAAGGTGACTATATCTACAGCCTATACAAATACATCAACTCGCTCTATTCAAGCCTTACAACATTTAATAAAAATGGATTAGATTGAATTTTTAAATTCAAGTAAAATTGAGAGGGTTGGCGCCTCTCTTCCTTATTGAATGCACCTTGATGTGATAAATAGATGGCTCTTTGATGAGGTGTAAAGGATGATCCTACATCATACTCCACTGCTGGGAAAATCATGAGCTCTTTCTCATGAGCTCCTCTCCTTTGTTGTTGAAATCCTCCTGGATCACAAACTTCTCTCTAGAGTTGTCCTCCTACTCCTCTGATATGTTGTTGTTTCTTCCCTGTTGTTGTGGAATAATTTCTTCTTCTTAGCTTCTCCTTGTTGACAATTTCCTATGTTGATATCAACATCATCCTCCTTATCTCCTCTATCACCCCTTCCAGCTACTCTGTTGGTTGGATTATGCTTTCATGCAAAATTCTCTATTGCACTTCCTCACGCTGGTCTAAGGGCATATCATCCTAATATCCCATGTTTTCTTCATCTCCTATGGCACTATTTTTCCACTCTAATGCAAACTTAAATAATGCAGTCTCATCACTGAGCTATTTCTCAGCTTCCTCCTCCAACAAATTATCTTCTACCATTTCTCTAGTTGGTGCACTCCCAACTTCTTCCAGTTGCTCCCCAGACTGGTATGCTCCTTTATTTGTTTCCAACCTAACCTATTAAATGTGTTGACTTTGAACTATCACCCATATCTCCATGGCTTACAATTCCTTGTATATCTCAGCAAAATCCATGTTGTCTTCTTCCGCTTCTGCTGAAGGCTCCAGTGTTGCAGTCATCTCCTATTCAAATTCTTGGCTGAAAATTATGAGCAATTTTTTTGAATGCTCTTCTTATTATGCTACTTATTGGGTAGATTTTGATGTCTTCTCCTTCTCCTCTATGACATTAACACCTGGATATCTTCATGTTAAATAAGAAACACTTGTGCGAGCGTCTGCTTGGATAGTTGGCAAGAAAATATGAATTCCCCCAATGACCAAAATACTCATATGATCCTCCTCTGTTAGCACTCCTTGTTGATATGAACTCACCTCTAAGATCCTAAGACTTTCATATAGTCTCATTTCATCTCCCTTGCCCAACTGGAAATTTGGGATTTCACTTTTTCCCTCCTGGCAGTCCATGAGATCAACAAATCTCACTTCATTTCCCACCTGGAAATTTGGAAATTCACCTCTAACCTCCAGAAAGTTTATGAGATCACCATATGACCTCTCTTCCTCCTCACTAAGGTCTTGTTTGGCCTCTATTTTATAGATGAAAACCATTTCCTCTGTGGGACTGAGGGTTTCAACTTCCCTCAGGCACCTCCTCAACACCTGTTTCTGCCTTCTAGCCAACAACTTCTGGACATGCCATTTTACTCTCTATTTCATTGGCCATTTGTACCTCTAGTGTACCTATGATTCTTGCTGCATCTTTAGTGTTATACTATCGAGATATTCTCTTATTTCTTTGAGTTCTTTGTTCATCTCTTCTTTGCTTTTCTATTGGAGGTCCTTTCCTTGACCACACATATGGCCTTCAGTAGCCATATATTCTTCCTTCGACTTCATCCCACCTGGCTATCTGTTGTATAGTCTGCAACTAAGAGTATCTCTAGCTCCTCCTTGCAGCCCACCTGGCTATCTGCTTGACTACTGTGAACTTGCAACAATCCTTCACAGAGCATCAACACTCTGCCTCCTCCTTCACCTATTATCTACAGATTAAATTTTAGCTTCTGACATCACTTGATGGTATCAGAAATAACCTTTTCCTAGGCTCGCATACCACATGATGTATTTGATACCACTTGATGTTATCGGACTATCTCCTCTTTCCTACAGAAATTAAAATCTATAGCTCTGAAACCACTTGATTCGTTCCCCCTCTCTTCTAAGGCTTCAAAACCTCCCATTCAAGGATGTTCACTTCACTGAGATGAATCAACTCTTTGGGCCTCTGCTAGATCTTGGATTTAATTCACACAGGCCCCCTTTTGTTACCCACGCATGTTTGATTCCCCCGTGCACGCATTCTCTGGTGCTTCTGGTAACTCTAAGTGGCGAGTGGTATATCCTCTGCTAGACCCTTCTTCCTTATGACCATGGACTATGACCTCTGACTAGCCCCCTTCGTGACTTCAAGCTTCGACTGTTTTGAGTGCAGCTGATTCTAAATTCTGTGAAATCTAAACCAGCAAAATCAACCAGACGAGATCTACAGCCCATGCTTCTTCGACAACCAACGACTATGATTCACTTCGCGACTCCGACCTCAGGAGTTCCGAACATTCAAACACCCTTTTTCCCCCAAATTTCTTCATATCTGAAGCTACGGATCCAACACCACATGCTCACCCCGACCAATGTGTTATCACATAAACGTTTCAAGGGTCGTAAGATGACCAGGTCCTTTGTTTCTTAGGAAATGTCCAAGTGCAGGACTCAAAAGCAGTCCATTTCAGTTTTGAAATACCAGAAGCAAGCAAATTTATTTTTGAACGACAGAGATCCTAGGAGCAGTTTAGATCAATGACTTTCATGCATTCAAAATTTCAAAGGTGCGCAAGTTTTAACGACCATATGGAAGCCCTAGAGTTTCATATCAAGTGTCACATGTCCTCCATATTGGATGGTCATGATTTACTTTAGGAATTCGGTACTTTTTCCTTCGGGACTTCCCCTCTTGTTTTCCTCCATACCACTTTCTCTCATATTTGCAGATCAAACGCCATGTGTCCTCCAAAACAGACGGTCAGGATTTATCGGCACTTCAGGCTTCAAGAGTTTCAGCTTCTCCACTCTCAATTTCCTTCAGAGTACTTTTCTCCCAGAGTGCACTGATCTCTGTCGCGTGTTTCTCCATATCAGATGGTCATGATTTACTTTGAGACTTCAAGACGTTTTCCTTCAAGACTTCCCCTCTTGTTTTCCTCCGAAGTACTTTCTTCCGTAGTTGCAGAGCAGACGGACGGTCAAGATTCACTTTGACACTTCGGGCTTTAGGATTTTTAGCCTCTCCACTCCCCATTTCCTCTGGAGTACTTTTCTCCTAGAGTTCACAGATATCTGTCGCATGTCTTCCTTAGATCGATGGTCGCGGTTCATTTCCAACCTTCAACATTCATTTCAGGTCTCCATGTCACTTGGGCCCATACTACTATGTGATTTATGATAACTCTATATGTATACCCCCCCCTAAATCCAAAGTGCCAAAGACACATTTCACCCATCAGTTCCGACGTGTGGTGCTCATCTGTTAGAGACATATGACATTCATATAACACTGACACATGGAACTCATTTCTAGCATTTTTGGACATGTATTAAACCTAGTTTTGAATGACACGTGTCACCCCTCCATCCACAACATGTCATCATAGAGATGTCAGGCTGCCACATCAGCATCAGGAGATCATCCTCCTGGAGGTGTTATTGCTCAGTGTCAAAAGTCCCCGAGTGCCAAAAGTAGCGCCATCTCTAAGTGTAGTTAGAAGGATCATAGTGTTGGTGGGCAGTTAAAATTTAGAGGGGGGTGATAAATTAGCATAGGTTCCCAGATCATGGGCCGTGACTAGATCAACGTCCACGCTTCATTACGGGGACACAACTTGCTCAAGCGTTAAAATCCTTGATCGGTCCCGCAATCGAAACTATGGTATAGAGAAAGTATTATGTGGTGGGTGCTGGTGAATTGCGAGCTCAAATGTAGTGTGGATCCAAACCTCCTTTGATGGCCCCACAATCATGTGTTGATATAATGTCAAATCCAAGAGCAGTGTGTGGTGGCCCCCTAGGCATTGAGCCTAGTCCCAATCTCGAGGAGGAGTCAGTTAATGAAATAAAGGCTGGTAGTTGAAACCTTGACTCACTACATAAATAGAAGGCATGGAAGCTATGGCCGAGGAGACAAATCTATCAGCCCGAGGTACCATTATGGATGGTTTCTTATTGCAGACCCATATTGATCTGAGATTGTTTCTAACATGAGGAAACACACACAGTCTAACAGAAGGATGCGCAGACAAAAGCATTGAATGACATGGCGAGATTACACTCCTAGAATTTGTGGATTGATCTTATTATAAATAGATCAGTTAAGTTTTTGTAAAGGGAGAGGGGGGTTCAAAGGGTGGAGAGATGAGAGATTTTTAGGAGAAGGGCTCTGTATTTTTCAGTTGTAAGCCTAAGAGGCTTGGATTGTATATGTTATGTTATTGAAGATTCCTTTGAGTTGTTTTTATCAAACCATCTTCTTAGTTTACAAACATTTTATGTTCTTCTCATCTGGATGTAATCTCTTTGATCTATGGATTCCTGAGGCGGTAGAGGATCTTCTATCATCATGCCTATCTTTCATGTTTCATCACTCAAACATTTTCTTTTTTTCTTCTTGTATGGATGTAGCATCTCTTTGATCTATGGATTCCTGAGGTGGTAGAGGATCTACTGTCATCTTTCCCATATTTCATGGTTCATCACTCAAACATTTTATGTCTTCTTTCTCCTCATCACCACATAAATCATTTTGTCTGATAGGTAGTTTAAATTTATTCATTATTCATGATACTTAGGAATCCATATCCCAATGGTCCCAGTTGATCTGCAATTAATTATGTTATCTTTTACTCTCTCTCTCTGCAGTCTTACTGATCCACCTACTCAAACCATTTCAATTCATTTACATTTTGATGGGTATTGGGATTATCCTCTTTCATTCTAAGGGTGACTCTCAGTGGTAACACAATGGTCAATATTCATCCCTTGTTCTCACTTCATACGACTTCCATTAAATGATCCTATGCTTTGTTTCTTTTGGAGTGTAAATCCTCCGAAGTGACAGATCTTTCACCACACGTTCGTTTCCAACAGACAACTCAGATGAACTCTTATGCTTTGTCCTTTGGGAATTCTCATTCCTTCACACTTCACTTTTCCCAGAGTGACAGTTATCTGGAGTGAATCTCCACTCTCCATGTGTCCCTCTTTTTTTCAACGACTCATATTGGCTCAGACCTTCAGGACTTTCGACCTTTGGGAATTTACTCTCCTATTTCCCTGAAGTGTCCTACCACTGAAGTGATATATCTAATGCCACGTGTTCCAACAATGGATGGCATAAATGACTTCGTGACTCTGGCCTTCGAGAGTCCTCACACCCCCACTCCTCAATTCCCCCAGAGTACTTACGCTCCGGAGTGCAAGATTTGGTGACACCTGTCCCTACAGGATCAACAACCCAGATCCTATTTTGCTCCTGATGACTTCAGGAGTTCTTTACTCAACAATGCACTCGCTCCTTCAAAATGTAGGATCTATATCCACGTGTCTTCTACTAAGGGACGACTGATATCTTCTCTGCTTCTTCGAGCTTCAAGAGTTTTCGAAGAACAAAACTTCAAATCCTTCGGAGTTAACGATCTCTTGCCACGTGTCCTCGTGAAATGGACGAATCTGATGGATTTGCAACTCCATTCGTTGGGATTTCTTTCTACCTCCACACCTTAGATATTCTGAAGTACAGTTGCCCTGAATTCCACGATCTGCTAACACACGTCCTTTGCAATGGATCTCTCAGATATCCTTTGGCTCCCTACGACTTCGGGATTTGTCCACCTTCTGCACCCATTTTCTTTCAGAGTGCTTCCTTCCAAACTCCACGATCTGGTGCCATGCGCCTCCTGGTAATCAATGGCGAGGATCTACTCTGCTACTTCAGGCTTTGAGAGTTTTTCAAACTCCACACAGGATTTTCCCTTAAGTGCTCTTCTGTCGAAGCACACAGATCTCCACCACATGTTCCTCAGATCCAAATTTACTTCATCGCTTCGAGACTTTGGCAATTTTGCAACCATCGTGTCTGAAATTTCCAAGAGTGTAATTCCTCTAGAGTCTCAAATCTTTCTCCACCTGTCTCCTGACGATCAATGTCTAAGATATGCTCTGGGCTTCACAGCTTCGACGATTTTTCACTCTTCTCAATTGAAAACTCTCAGAGTGTTATTTCTATGGAGTTTCATATCTTACACCACCTGTCTCTCTAGATGATGGAGAGTCCTGATCCACTTCGGGACTTCGTGAGTCCACTCTCCTGTGCACTTTCCCTGGATCTGACGGGTGTCAATACTTCACACTCATATCTAACGGTTGGGATATTATCTCCTCCTCTGTGCGATCCTTCTGTCTGTACGTAGATCTAACAATCTAGATCTATCCTTGCAATTGATCCAACGACTGTTGTATCTCCTCCCTCTTGAGCTTTTGTGTTCTCCAGAATTGGAAGAATTTGCAAGTATCTAAAGGTTGCGGTATTTGATCCTTCTACTAGCTCGGCTACTTGGGTCTCGAATTCTCTCCTCCTCTTGAGATTTCAAACTTGAAGCAAGTTCATCTTCGACACACACCTTGCGCTCTCTTCAATGCGAACCTACACTTTCTTCTCAATTTGAACCTGCAAAGTTCCTTGGCCTCCACTCATTGTGCAGGTTCACTGTGCACACTTACACTATCTTTCATGATCCTTGCAGTTGCTCGGATTTGTAAGGGACTCGTCCCTCTGCTTATTCAAAAGGAATTCTTGCACCCTCCTAGCACTTAACACTCATCCTCCTGAGCTTATGAAGATTTGAAACACTCCACTTATCGCGTGATCCTTGCACCTGTCTGAATCTACATACTTTCTCAACACTTGTCTAAGTGTTGTCCTAGTGCACTTCTTGCACATGTCTTCTCCTAAATCTGGAATTCTTTAGGTTCACTAATGCATTTCCTACATCCTCTCAATGCACACTTGCAGAGCTATCCTACAGAGTGTTCAACAAATCTGTTTCATATAATCTTCAATTGGTCGAACCTCAAAGGTATTTGTCCCTTTGTTCCTCAAAGAGATAACTGTGCCCTCTTGGAAACTTCTTCTCAAAGCACTCCTTTTTTATCTTATAGAGTGTTCAACAACTCTGTAGTGTCTTCTCCTTGGCACTCTTCTCTCTGAAATCGAAACCATTTTCTATTGTGCACAACTTGCACCCTCTCAATGCCCACCTGGCACAGCTCTACAAAATATTCAACAATTATGTCTTTTGTGCCTTCTCTGCACAGTTTCACATCCAAGGTGTTCAATAACCTTGAGGCTCCTATCTGAGTCTGAGACTATCCGAGTGTTCCCTCCTAGCACATTCTCTCCTGAATTCAAAGCAAAATTCAGATACACACTCCTTGTGTTGTCTCACAGAGTTATCAACACTATGTCATGCACTCCTTGCATTTATCCCAAAGAACCCAGAACAACTCAACAAGATCACAATCAAATAGTGAATTTTATCTTCCTTTTACAGATGGAACCTATCACATACATCCAGAGCATAATTGAACACACAAAAATCATTCATAACACACATAAACACACAGAAAAATCATAAGAAGGAAAAACTTCTCTTTGTATTAATATGAATGCATGATTACAATATGTGCAAGCTCAAACTACAACAGAGTACCGACTCCTCTCTCATTGGCTTACAATGATTTTTCATCAACTTTCAGTAGCCTCTTATTGGGAATATGTTATAATGTTTTATACAAGAGGAGACTCATTGTGTATTTCCCTCCAAAAACATTAGTGGTGTCTAATCACCATTACCATTCCTATCTACTAAGGCTTATTACATTAAATGAAAATCTAGTCTAGATCGGATCTAGATCAACCTACCGTCAACCATTAAAGGTGACTCTATCTATAGCTTGTACAAAGGCATCAACTCACTCTGCTCAAGCCTTACAACATTTAATAGCAATTTATTACATTGAACTTTTGAATTCAAGGAAAAATGAGAGGGTCGGTGCCTCTCTTCCTTCTTGAATGCGCCTTGATGTGCTAAATAGATGGCACTTTGTTGAGGTGGAAAGGATGCTACTGCATCAGAGAAACTTTACCATATGATAGATGTGAGTGCCAGAGGTGATTCTTGGGTGAGGAAGAGTGCATATGCTCATGATAGCATCTATGCATAAGTATAGATTCACATTTAAATTGAAATATCCTAATAATGGGAAAAAGGTGGATGGGTTTATAACATGGAATTGTTAATAAGAAGAGAAACACCCAAGTGAAGAGTGTTGTGTGACAGGATCACTAGAGAGAGAATAAGATTCCACAAATGAGGATTTTGGGGGTCTGTCCCAGATCAATCCTAGGTCCTCTAGGACATGGAAGTAGGTCAATCTTGTACAGTTGGCTGAAGAAACAAAGAGTTGCATAGGCAAGTGCAGGGATGCAAGTTTGACAAAGGACTCAGGAAGATAAGATGAAGATCAATATTTAGCTGCTACATAGTCTGAATGGATTGCAAAGGGGAATCAATATATATTATTTCATGAGACATGAATCCTATAGGTGAAGAATGACACTAATGGGAACAGAAAGGCAAGGCAAGACTTCATATCCATGAACATATAAATGTAATGATTGATGAAGAGTTTTCAACCAGATAAAAGAAAGTAACTCAAGGATGATCATTGACTCATCGGATGAGTGATTCATATCTAAGGAAAGGCATAGGAATTCCTAAAAAATAATTCCTATTAATAAATTAACCCCTTTTGTCTAAAATCTATTCATAGTAAGAAAGTCACTAATGTTATCATAGTGCATAGTGGAAGTATGATGTATGTACAAATAATTCAAGGGGAAAAGTAATAAAGGATATTCATTGAGAGTTCCAGTAAGGAATATAACATCCCATTGGGAGTAGATCAGTCCTAAGTGGATAGGATAGGTCTTCACAGGGAATTTCTCAATGGAGTAAGGAAAAGTGTTCAAATAAAAATGAGAAAGCTAATGGAAAACTAGAGATAATGGAAAAGAATGTCATGTTGTTTATGGTTAAGATGGGTTGAAAATACTCTAGTATCAAGGTGAAGGAATGATATGGAGTACATCATTCCAATGTGTTGAAAGGTTCCAACAATGTAAGGATTGGAACATGATCACCCAAGTGGAGTTAGTGGCTAATAAGGAATATTGGCTAGAAGTGAAAATGGCGAAGTGGAGCTTGGATAGAAGGTTTATAATAGGGTCTAGTGGTGAACGGTTTAGTAGAATGGAAACACATAGGGTAGAGAGGTTCTACAAGAACTCAAGAAAATTCATATACAACAACAAAAATAAAATTAAATCTGAAAAAAATATGCATTGGAGTGCTTAATGGAAGTGATGCATGAGGCATACAATAAATTTAGAATGCATGTGCACGAAATAGGAATGAAATATTAAATTCTTAATGCATATGGATATGCATTGGTACATGTAGGAATACTTGAACATGCTTGTGGCATGAATTATAGAATGAAGGTAATTTGTAGTTATGTGTAAAATAATGATGTCATGATAATTAAATAATACTAATGGTGGATTATGTATCTAGGAAAAATATTATAGCATGGTTGAGGATGATGTTGTATACAAAATATATCCATATGAAGATAAATTAGGATGGTAAGAATGGTGACCAAGAGAATTGGTGAAGAAATTGAATGAGCTTCTGCAAAATATCAAATGATCATATATCATTAAGTAATTTGATAACAACTATCCAAGTATGCATTTGGTTTCTTATGTTGCATAAAATGATGAAGGGAATTTAGGTGATAATTCCCTCAGTTAAAATTCAATATTTGGATTGATTTGTAAAGGTAGAAATACTTCGAGGTACAAATGTTGTTCAATTCTTGAAATAACTTATATGTCATTAGTGGTATGTTATGTGGGTTATGATATCATAACCAAGTTTAGTCATGATATATACTCCTGCAACAACAATGAAATCTATTAAGTATGGCCATGTGTGAGGCCATCATGTGGTTGGAAATGGAAGGGATATAATACCATAAAGGCGCATGATGGTCTTCCCCTATATAACCGATGTTTGGACTACGGCCTCTTTTCCAACACTGAATAGCACTAAGGGATCATGTTCCTAGTGTTGTGTATGGGTTGAAGAGGAAGGTATCCAAATAATTGAACAAGTAATTGGGAAGGGCTTGGATAATGTGTGAAGGAAGAAGGAAATGGCTAGACCTTCCAATTCACCATGGTGGAATACATTACATGGATATGTGGTATTCCAGAGTCAATGAAATGATGTATTGTGTGGATGTGGCCATGAGTATTGGCACATTGGTTTTGTTATTGGTAAAGTTTGATTGTATAATAAAAATATTGGTATGCTAGATAATGCGTGAGCAAGGAACGATGGTTTTGTTCCATTTTAATACAAACAATTGTTGGAAGTGATTGAATTTTAGAGTAATATAATTATGAAATCACTTCATGGATTGATTGCAAATGTTGCAATGAAATTATAATGTACATTAATACTAACAATTGGTTTGGTTGAATGAAAGTTGAGGAAATTGTAGTAAAATGGTATTAGAAATGGAAATTGTGTAAGCCCATGAAGAAAATTGATGCCTGATGTTGCAAGATCCAAACAACTATGCGTAGAAATCTCATTCTTGGAAAATTGTCCTTTCGTGTATAAAATAGATTTTGGAAATTAATAAATAAATTTCTATGATGATATATCATAATGATTGTATATGTGTGGTGCATATGAGATGATGATAATTGAAATTGAAATCTTGAGAAGAAGGATATTTTTACGAAACCAGAACCCTATGATTTCCACAGGTTACATTTTTCTAGTGAAGGTTTGGTAGTGAGTTGGCACTCCCCTTATGCAAGAACACCTTGGAAAATGATGGATCTCCCAAGGGACTGTGTAGTAGTGAAGGGGATTCCTGAGCCTGGAGGGTGAGGATGTAAACGGGGAGGGAACTCAGCAATGTGTATGACATGGTGGTTGGAATCATGTGAGTGTGTCAAATAAGAACTATGAGTTCAATTCTTTCCCAAAACATCTTTGTGAAGCACAAGATAAACCTACCATGTTGTTGTATTGGTTTATGATTGCAAAATTATCTTGAATAAATGTTTATATTATGGAGTTGGAAACCCATGTGAATAACATAATTGTTGTATGATAATGGATATAATGAGTATATTTTCTAACTGGATTATATAGGAACAACTAAATAATGTAATACATGTACGAAATTGTCAATCCTAGAGAGTGAAATCATATGCAAGTTAAACTACAACAACAAGTTTTTCGATGGTTATTTAAGTGGTAACTTTTATAGAAACGAGTTCCCTTAAGTTCCTCGTAGTGACATTCCTAGTCATCTGCACCAAAGAGACCCCAATAAATGAATGGTGCAGCCTAATGAACTAAGAAACGTGAAGGGTCCACATTCCTTGGGTCAACTCTGATAAATGAATGGGATGCTCGATCAATTAAGAGTAGTGAATGGGTACGTTATTGGGGTTTGGTAGTTCGAGAGGAAGCGAACTGGTGGAAATCGGGATAGTTGTAGGAGAATGATATTGGGTTATGTATCTATGTTTTGAGGCTAGAGAACCTATTTATTTATGACTTTTGGGGGCTAAAGTTCCCATGTGTTTTACATTTAAGTTGGAATGTCTATGTGGTGTTAGGTCGGAGATCTTAGCATTGTAATTATATATACATGTGGTGGTGTTGTGCACTAAGGATAGTGCAAAAATAAGGGGAAGGGGAATGTAAAATCCATGGTTTTAATCCCCACAAATTATAATGTAATTGTGTAACTATCATTTAGGTTGGCGAGTTGATATGCTTGGGGAAAGAGTCATATTGATTAATATGGACAGGGGTTGAATTATGTATTATGTACACATAATTGATTAATAAAAGTAATAATCATTAAACATGATATGATATGGATGAAAATGTTGGGGGGATGTGATTCCATAAGAGAGAGGTGGTCCAAGGGGGATTTTATTCATGGGTATTAATCCAAACCCAGATTCATGAATTTTAGTATCATTGCGTATAGAAATTATAAACTATTGTTGAGAGTTCCCAAATATAATTGGTAAACTCATGTAAGAGGGTGTGTGTGAGGAGTCACATCCCATATTTATTGGGGAAGATGGGTTGAATTCCAATCATCTTTGGTAAGAGTGAGTGTCAACAAAGCAAGGGAGAAGAAGGGAAATTTGTATGCAAAAGAGGGACGATTTTTAAAGGTATTTTTTGGGGAAACAAGAGAGGATTTGAGTGCTAGTAAGAGCACCATGTTGATTATTTGGATTGGTTTTCATTGATGTCAACCCTTGAAGAAATTATGGTAGAAAATTTTAGTAGCACAAAGGTTTGGGTAATGGACTCAAGTTTGTTTGATGGATAATGGTATCACTTTTGATATATTTGTAGATAAGCCTATTCCATATGGATAGTACATGTCATGCCATTTCTGGTGGTATGTGGAATGTCACATAACTCCTCGCGGTTAGAGATTTATGGCCATGTGAAGTTGGAGAAAGGTTTAGGTAATGGACCCAAGTTTGTTTGATGGATAATGGTATGAGTTTTGATATAATTCCAAGTAAGAATATTCTATATGGATAGTACATGTCATTCCATTTCTAGTGGTATGTGGAACATCACATAACTCCTCACGGTTAGACAGTTATGGCCATGTGAAGTTGGAGAACCCTCATGAGTCATCTAGAAGCCCCAAAAGGTCAAAGTAGTCAAAGTGGTTTAAGAGATATTAGAAGGTAAATAATAAAGTGAACTGATGAGTATACTATAATTCAAAGTGAATAAAAAATAAATTATTTAAATAATAAAGTTAATGGAGAAATTACTAAGTGGACAAGTGGTTAGAAGTGAGTTAACCCTAAAATAAGGAAAGTGGGTAAGATGGTTAAAAGGTAACCCCTTGAGGAAGCTACATAAAAGTATAAAGAAGAGGAAAGGCTCTGTCATTTTAATCACACTTGAGCATATTGAATATCTATAGGTGATTGAGGTAATCAAAGGATATCTAAGCCTAATTTTAGAGGGAAGGTGAAGTAAAGAAGGTCGAAATTCAAGGGAGGATAAATTCTTTTGATGATGCTTTCTAAGGTATGTTATTTACAGGTCATCTCACAATTTTCAAAATAAATGTTTTTCTAGAATTATTTAGACCTTGAAATTGGGAGGGCATTGAGGAAACATATCCAAGTAGTTGTGATACAAATTTCAGCTTGTGGTTCGTTGTATTTTTGGAGTTACACGCTGTGGAAAATAGGGTTTGTGGCTAGTCCTGAAACTAGTCTAAAACAAGTGTTTCAGGTAAAAACATCATAAACTCTTCATAATAGATCTGAATTTAGTAAGACCAAATGTATTGGTTAGAGTACAGTATTTAGTATTCTATGTACAATTTTCAGATCCATAAAACAAA
The DNA here is from genome assembly GCA_010110895.2 of Picea sitchensis. Classification (NCBI taxonomy): domain Eukaryota; kingdom Viridiplantae; phylum Streptophyta; class Pinopsida; order Pinales; family Pinaceae; genus Picea; species Picea sitchensis. The sequence continues at coordinate 72,877 of SNQJ01S0012363.1, read as the reverse complement.
TATTCTGTGGGGGGAACGCTCTACAAGTTCGATCTCTAGAAGAAACCAAAATTCAACAAGGTGTGCCATTTTTTCTATAACTCCTTTTATGAGAGGTTTTAGGTAGTGAAATCTGGAGGAATTTCATAAAAGGCATTGGAGAACATTGTGTGCCATTTTTAGATATTATTCATTACGGGTACATAGTTATTATTATTTCAAGTTAGGGTTGTTGACTAATCCAAAATTAGTCATGTGAGACTAAAGTAAAGTTTGATGAAAATGTTAGTCTCTTGTTTTTAAAGTTAAGGAAGGTTTGCAGGTATGTGATCTTATACACTAGGTCTATTAAAGAGTTACAAATCATATTTAGATGATGAAATTGATGAGGGATTTTGGTTGAGGTACATGTTGGGTACATGGTTGAGACAAGTAGTTGATGAGTTGGCACATACATGAGGTGTATAGTTGATGATGTTGGTACATCTTGATGAGTCATAGTTTATGAGTAGTTGACACATTATTGCTACATACTTAGTACATGCATGGAGGAACTTTTTAGTAGTACTGTTGACACATAGTTTATGGATGATGTAGCATACTTGTATTAGTATATTATTAGAAGCACATATTGATCTTGGTGACGATTATGAGTTGTTGTGTTGTTCTTGGTTGATGCACATCTTTGACAGTTGTCTTGGTGATTGATCCATGTGAGTAGATCTGATTTGGTTGATAATATTGATGAGACAGGTTGTTGTGATAGGTTGTTTGGACAGGTTGTTGTGACATGTTAATTTTCCATGTTTGGTGCATGGTTGATGCACTTGTTCATGGTACAGGTTGGTGCATGGTTGATGCACTTGTTTATGGTACAAGTTGATTATATGTTGTTTGGTATAGGTTGGTGCATGGTTGATGCACTTTTTTATGGTACATGTTGATTACAGGTTGAGGTACAGGTTGATGCATGGTTCAGGTTATTGGTACAGGTTGTTTGGTATAGGTTGATTGGTATAGGTTTACAACGTTATATCTCACAGTGATAGTGTGACAGTGGTTCCATAATTCTACTTATACATTAGGGAGGTTGGACGGGGCAAGGAAAGGTGGTTGTATCCACCTTCCGGTTGTATCCAGAGAACATAGGGAGTTTTGGCCTCCTTCTGGTTGTATCCATAGAATTGGAGAGTTGGAGCTTGCCTCAGGTTGTAGCCTAAGAAATTAGGGCATTGGAGCCTCCTTCTAGTTGCAGCTGGAAAAAAAAGGAATTTGTTCCTTCCAATGAATGTAATTCTTAAAGACATGTAAGAAAAATCTTTCCATGGTTTTCTCCCACTTTGGGTTTCCACATAAAAACACGGGTGTAATGTGTATGTGTATGATTGCTCATTTTTTCATTGTTTATTTACTCTGCAACTATTGTATGATAACGATACATTGATATAACACTTGCATATTGTGGTTAAAAATGATTGAATTGCTCTATTATTGATTCACACCCCCTCTCAGTAATCCAACAATCGGTTTTAGAGCAGGTTCATTCAGGAAATAGTTTAACCATTGGAAGGAGATCATGGATTATTATAATAATGGAGTACCACTATTTAATGGTGAGAATGGTTTAAAGTATAAGGTGTGGATCATAAGGACGAAATTAATTTTACAGGAACGGGGGAATTATATTTGGCTATCAATCGTTACAGGATATGATAGTTCAAAAAGGGAAAAGACTGCAACCAAGAAGGAATTGAAGAAGGATAACAAAATAGAAATGGATTTCATCTGGGAAGGATTACCTAATCCAGTAAGAGAAAAGGCTGGTAAATATTCATCAGCCAAAGTGTAACATCCCCAGCCACCAACAGGTCGGGAAATGATACCACGTGGAAATGCATACATACATAGATATATCTAACATGCATTTTAATCGAAATAAAACACATAACACAACGTGATTGCTACCATACAGATTCAAATGTAATAGATAGTAATTCATATACGCATTGGAATACATAATAACATTCAAGAATCACAGGCATGCATAACATAAAAATTAAGCACATTAATAATACTTATCTTTTCAACTAGAGTAACAACACCAACTACATGTAGAACTTCCACGAACCTCCTAGCCTTAGACCATGCTTCTCATCATGCTTAGTAGTGGGTCACCCTCGAGCTGGGACCAAGATCCATCTAGGGTAAGGGAATCCTAGACTAGGCTAAGGTTACAGTAAAATTGCATAGTGCAACCAGAATTGTTCTCCCCAGGAGCCTTCTTATGCCCAATACTCATGAAATCTCATTCCCCACATGCTTGTTCCACCCGGGAGTATACACCTTCATTGTCACCAAATCCATCGACTGCTTCACCTCCCTCTCAGGGTCTCGGCAATAGGACGGATCAAGAATTATCATAGCTCCATAGTTGGTGCTAGACTCTCTTTGGGAGAAAACCACTTCCCAACAAACTCTCTCACCTGGAGAGAGTTGCTCACAGCTCTGACAACCTCCCTCTTCCACCATGGGCCTGACAACCTACCTCTTTAGCCACATTCAACTCAATTCCAACACAATGAGGGAAAACAAAATGCTCAATAGGGAACAAACGACGGCAGCAAGCCACACTCAGTCCAAGAGCTTCATGGCCACAACAGCCAACTGGAAAACAGGTATGGACACCCAAAATGGTAATAGTCAAACACTAAGACTCAGCACGCTTAGGAGACTACCTAGGTGCATCAGATTCCACAGAAGACACAGGACGACCCAAGGATTATGGGTTTCAGAGATGCGTGAGGGTATATCGGGGTCGATGATCGAGGTTTCCATTTCAGATGGAGGATGGTAAAATGGCAGCACGAACAACCTTCTCGTCAGGGTTTCCTTCATTGTGCACATGTATGCAAATGTAGACGCAGAGGAAAACGGTTCAGACACCCCAGATCCCAGTGAACTCAGGTGGAGGATGAAAGAATACAAGAGAGAACCCCCAACACGGCTGACTTTTGTAGCTTTAACTATATGCACCCAGGTCTACACTTGTCTTCCTGGAGATGCATGTGTTTCCTCTTGCACACATTGCCTCTCCCATGACTTATGATAAAAACATGTCTTTTACATTGCTTTGGAATAATAATAAATTGTTATTCTCAAGGACTTAAGCCCCTAATATTAGCCCCTCCTTCCAACATTTCATCCCCCTTTCCCTTACCCACCTTGTGGAATCTTAGTCCCCCATCACTCTTTCTTCGTGGTCGGTCTGCACGCAGCGATGTTTATATTTTTATTAATGATCTACATATTTACATATACAAAGTTAGGCTCATTGGCCTTGGCATATATCTCACCATCCTATAAAAAAAATTATAGTTTAGCAGGGGCTCGACCTTGGGGTATTACAATCCCCTCCCCTTACTTTTGTGTTGTCCTCAGTGCAACTCTTTACACAACATCAACAATATTTCCAAAATATTCAGAAAGATGTGGGTACTCTTTGCATACATCCTTTGCATGTCTTATATCACTTGATTCACCCTCTCTGTATTCCCATCATACTCAGGATGATAAGCAGTGATGAAGTTCAGATTCATTCCGAAGCCGTTGAATAACCCTTTCTAGAACTTTTAGGTGAATTTTGGGTCCCTGTCAGACACAATTGTCTTGGGAATACCGTGCAATTGTGTTATTTCCCTCATAAAAATATCAAGAACGTTAGTTTCTTTGTGAGTAGTCTTTAGTGGAATAAAATGGGCATCTTTCGTAGGATTTTCCACCACCATCATGATTGAATCATGTTGCTTGTCGGTTCTGGGAAATCCTATGGTGAAATCCATTGTCACCACTTCCCACTTCCACTCAAGAATGGGTAAAGGCTGTAGCAACCCTGCTGGGTGTCTATGCTCAGCTTTAACCTTCTGGTATTCCATACATCTGGTGATGTATTCTCCAATTTCCTTCTTCATACCTGGCCAAAAGTAATGGCTCTTGACTGTTGCCACAGTTTTTTGATATCCAGGGTGCCCAACATAAGGCACATTATGAATTTCTTTCAAAATCATAAGTTTCAATTCTTGGACGTTAGGTACATAAATTGTTTTCTTGTACAGAAGTGTTTCGTCAGTTTCCAATTTATAATTCTCCACTTTCTGTGGCATCTTACCTTGTTGTAGCTTTGCTACCAAATCCCAGTACTGGAAATCTGCATTTACAGCTTCCGAAATTATTCTTTTAATATCAGTTTGGTACATACTAATGGTTGTAGCATGCAATTTATGCACTCTCTTGTTGAGTGCATCAGGCACTTTATTCTTTTTTCCTTTGATATGCTTGATATCAAAGTCATATTCACAAATAAATTCCAACCACCTACTCGTCCTAGCATTCAAGGTAGGATGATCAAACAAATACTTTATACCATTGTGGTCTGTTCTCAGTTCGAACCTCTTTCCTATGAGGTAATTCCTCCATTTCTTCAGAGCGTGAATGATAGCTTCCAACTCCAAATCATGAGTGGCATAATTCTTTTTGTTCTCTTTCACCTTCCTGGACTCATAACATATCACAAATCCATTATGGATGAGGACTCCTCCCAGTCCTTCTTTTCATGCATCTGCACACACTATGAAATCCTCATTTGGATCTGCAATCCTCAAAATTGGAGAACTGGTTAAGAGTTTCTTCAATCGCTAAACTATTTTCTCACAATCTTCCGTCCATTGAAATTTCTTCTCCTTCCTTTGCAAGGAAGTGATAGGGTAAGCTATCCTTGAGAACCCTACAATGAACCTTCTGTAATAGCCAGCTAGACCCATAAATGATCTGACTTCTGTCACATTCTTAGGATTTGACCATTCCTTGATGTCTTATATCTTCTCAAGATCCACAACTATCCCATCCTTTGAAATGATATGCCCCAAGTAGTGGATATTCTTTTGATAAAATGAGCACTTGCTTAATTCAGCATATAGTTGGTGCTCTCTTAACACCCGCAACACCATCATCATATGTTTTTCATGCTCTTCCTCTGACTTGGAATACACCAGGATATCATCCAAAATACTATGACAAACTTGTCTAGATAGTCCCTGAATACACCATTCATTAAACACATAAAAACAACGGGTGCATTTGTTAACCCAAATGGCACCATTGTGAATTCATAATGACCAAACCTTATTCTGAAGGTAGTCTTGCTGATGTCTTCATCCTTTATCCTTACCTGGTGATATCTTAATCTAAAATCTATTTTCAAAAATATCTTAGCATCCTTCAACTGGTCAAAGAGATCATCGATCTGTGGTAGAGGATACTTGTTCTTAATAGTCACTTTGTTTAACTGTTTGAAATCAATGCACAATCTCAACATCCCATCCTTCTTTTTCACGAACAGGACCAGGGAACCCCAAGGTGACACACTTGGGTGTATATACCCCTTCTTCAGCAGCTATTCAAGCTGCAACTATAGTTCTTTCATCTCTGGGGTACTCATTCTATAAGGATCTTTCAACACTGGAGCTGCTCCAGGCATCAAGTTTACATATAAGTCAATATCTCTTTTTGGGGGTAATCTTGGTACCTCCTGTAATACATCCTCAAACTCCTTTAGTACTGCATGGTATTTTATATTTGACTCCTTATCCTCAGGTGCTTCCTCCAAGTGGGCTACAAATAATTGAAATCCTTTCCTGTAGCACTTCTTCAGCTACATTGCTGAGATTTCTCTGAGAATGACTGCCCCGGGAATTCCCTGCACTTTCCTTGGGTTTCCTTCCTCGTCCAGGAAAGTGAATGCCTTATCACAACAATATAAAATGGCGTGGTTTTGGTCCAACCAGTCCATACCAATTAGGAAATCATAAGAACCTAAAGGAAAGATATTCAGGTCTGCCTTATTACTTAGTCCATTCATGTCTACTGGACATGATTTAACTGAATCAACAATTTTCCTCTTGGCTCCTATAGCCAGCTAGACCAACCAAGATTTCTCATGCTTGATTCTTGGTAAATGCAACCTTTCCACCATTATAGGATCCACATAACTATGAATAGCTCATGAGTCTATTAAAATAGTAAAGGCATGGTTATTGATCAAACCTTCAACTTCAATCATATGCGACTAATATTCTTCTTGCTTGTTTTCCAGGGCTGCGTAGATCCTGGGTACTATACTTCTCATGTCCTCCACTGTTTCATCTTGCTATCATTATGGACAACTCTCACTTTGCCATTTTTTTGGTGACAGTCTCTGTACTTGTGGTTTCCCTAAAATCCCCAACAATGGATGGGCATCTGACTTGGCCTTTGTTCCCCTACGTCAGTCATTCTTGACTCTCTAAATGATGGTTGTCCTTGAGGAATATTTATGAAAAAGGGAGGTTTGTTTCCCTTCTGCCTCTTCTCCTTCTCTAACTTCTTTTGGTCATCCCAAGCCTTCTAAAAAGTGAGATTTCCTCTTTTCTTCTCACATAAGCATTTCTCTCTTCTTATCATTTCTTCCATAGTTTTTGGGTCATCATATTGAATCTTGTCCCCAATGGAAGGTGGTAGTCCACTCAGATACCTTTGAATTTTTACAGTCTCATCCTTGATGAAGGGAACATATTTCAACAACTCCAAGAACCTTCGTTCGTATTCATCAATGGTCATGCTTCCCAAATTGAGTTCAAAGAACGCTTTCATCTTTCGAGCATAATATCTTTTATTCAAGTATTTGTTTTCAAAATACTTCTTGAATTATTTCCAAGTAACATATTTCTCTCTAATGTGTTGCACATGCACAAGCTAATCCCACCACATGGATGCCTTTCCCTTCAGTTGATACACTGCAATTCTTCCTTCTGCATGAGAGGAATAATTCTGTAGTTGGAAATATTTCCTCATGCCAAGCAACCATGTTTCAACATATTCCTCCTTCTGGTGTTCTCCATCAAACATAGGAGACTTACTCTTGTTCATTTCTCCCTTCAGTTCATCCACTCCAAATCTCCTGCCATTTCTGGTAGGAGATGGGCTTCAACTACTATGTGCCTCCTTATTAGACTACTTCGGGGAGTGGCGACGATGCCTGCTAACGATTCTTGATATTATTTTCTTCTCATGGGTCTTGCGACTCCCTAATTTTCTTGAGTCAGTCTCCTTATCCAACTTATTTTTATTCTTTCCAGACTCTTCATCAACTTTAAGTTGAATTCTCCCTGTCGATCTTGGCTTTCAGGAGTTTTATGTTATCTTCTTGGTTAGTTTACATTTATATCTTCCCTGGGGAAATGACAAGTTTACATTCAGATCTTGGTGGTGAACAAGATTTTGGGCATTATTTAAGACTGTGATTATTCACCTGGCGACTCCTCTGTGGTAATTATGGCTCCTAAAAGAGAAGGTTAAGGACCTAAAACTCCTCTAAATTCTTCATCATTTAATAAGAGACCAGTAACCAGGAAAAATCCAGATCTTGAGCCTGTTGCAGTAGTTCTAGATCTTGAAAAGCTACTAAGAAAATCTAAAGTTCTTTCTGGAAAGTCTTCACTCTTTAAAGGAAAATTATATTCAGAAAGTTCTCAAGGACAGGCCTCTGAAATCCTCAAAACCAAATTAGATGAATATGTGAATCCTGAAAGTGAAATTAAACCTGTTATTGAGGTTGATACAGTCTCATTCCCTTCAACTATTTCAGAATTAAATCTAGAACAATGGAAGTTACTTACTGAACTCATTAAACATGAGTATCCAGACATCTTTCATGTGACTAAAACTTCGAGAGGTCACAACACAGATATTAAGAGCGAACCAGAGACACCTTCATCATCTCTTGGATCTATCTCATCTAAGGATTTTAGATCACATTACTTTTCTTTTGAGAATCCTTTGTTTCTCGCCCCATTAGTTGATCATAGTCCAGAAGAGAAATCCTTATCTACAAAAGATCAAGACTCAATGACAATACATATAAGTTGTAATACACAAGGGATTCCTTCTCCTTCAACATCACCAATCTTACTCACTCCCAGAGCTCCGAAAATAGCTACTATGGTTGCAGACAGAATCGACGAAATAGTTGCAGCAAGGTATGCTCCTTTGGTTCTTCCACAAGTCATGTATGCTTTTCCACCAAATGATTATATGAGATACTTGCCTAGATTCAATGGAGATGGATCAGTTACTGATGAAGAGAATTTGAGTTCATTTTATATTTTTGCAGATAATTTCAATGTAGAGCATTTTGATGTGTGGATGAGACTATTCGTACAGAGTCTAAATGGGGAAGCAAGAAAGTGGTTCAGGATTTTTCCTCCTAATTCAATAACTAACATCATAGCCTTAGATGATGCCTTTCTTAAACACTAGGCAGACAAGAGGGAATTTTTATACTAAATCACTTAATTCGGTGCTTTAAGGAGGAAACAAGGTGAATCAATACCTGATTTTACCAAAAGGTTCAACCAGATGTATGGTAAAATTACAGAGGAGATAAAACATTCAGAGACATCAGCTAAAATCACATCTACCAATGCATTCGATGCCGAATTCTCCTTGTTTCTTAGGGAAAGAAGAACCACTACCCTCAGCCTGATGCAAGATGTTGTTATCAAGGTAGAATCAAACATATTAGCAGCAGACAAATTGAAGTCAAGAAGTGATAGAGACAGAAAAAAGAAAAAGGAAGAGTTTCCTTCATCTTCTAATTCAGCGTCTGATTCTAAAATGGATGAAATGGATAAGATGTTGAAAACTCTGACATTTGAAATGGCAAGGTTGAAGATAGAACAAAAACATCCTAGTAGACCTGCATGGGAGGGTGGTTACAGAAATCCAAATCAGTTCAGGAGGCCAAACAATGTACCTCAAATCTTACCAAGAGAATGAAAAAACCAAGATGACCAAAGGGTTTTGCCTCCTTTTCAGAATAATGTAGTAGATGAGGAGAAGGATGAGGATGAAACAAAAGAAGACCCTGCAGTTCATTTGAATGATTCTGAATCATCTCCTCTACATGTGACACAGCGGGATTATGAAAATGCTTTGATTGCAAACCAGTTTGAGGAAGGGGATGAAGATGAGATCGTCCAACAGGAACCTAAAAGGAAAAAATACAATCTTAGATCTGGTTTGAATGCACCTAAAGTAGATACACCTGTTTCCACAAAGAAGGCCATTACTCCAGTTAAGACAGGAATTATCAAAGGTGTTCCCAAGATCCAAGTTGATCAACCATTGAAACAACCTGCTAAGGATAGTACTGTTGACCTAAAGGAACCAGACAAAAATGTTTTTGCTTTCAATTTAGAACACGAAATCAACAAAATCAAGACTTCAGTGCCATTATTAGAACTCATGAAAACAGAACCCTTTAGAAAGACTGTCCTCAATGCTCTACAGGCTCCAGCTCATGTCACCTTTTCAGATACAGTCAATTTAGAGGATGAAAACCCTGCTATAACTATTGGACCTCACATTGAACATAGAATTGATGCCTCTCCACCTTTCTACATTTCATTAAATATCCATGACAATATATTGCACAACTGCTTAATGGATTCTGGTGCCTCGCATAATGTAATGCCTAAGGTGGTGATGGAAGAATTAGGGTTGGACATTACTAGACCGTATCATGATCTATATTCTTTTGACTCCAAGAAAGTTAAATGAATTGGAGTTATGAAAGATGTGGTTGTTACTCTTTCCCAATTACCTATGAAAAGTGTGGTATTATATGTTATCGTGGCTAACATACCACCAAAATTTGGAATGCTTCTTTCAAGATCTTGGTCTAAGAAGGTAGGTGGTACTCTACAGATGGACCTTAGCTATGCAACCATACTTGTTTTTGGTGGAGAACAACAAAGATTATATAGAGAAGTTAGATTGGATTATTTGTTCAGTGATCACAATAATCCCACTAATCATCCTATATATGTTGTAGAACATGATCTTGGTTCTTCTATTTTTCATATGAGTGAAGAAATGGCAGAAGTATCAGTCAGAAAGACAACAAATGTAGTAGGAGACAGTAAAGACAATTTTGTTTGGAAAATGTATTTTGACAGAGCATGTTCTAAAGAAGGTTATGGAGCTGGTATTGTCTTCATTTCCCCTACCAAGGAGGTTATCCCCATGTCATATAAACTTGAATTTGACACCACTAATAACATCAGTGAGTATGAAGCTTTGTTTTTAGGCTTGAAAGCTGCTAGAGATATGGGTGTAGATAAGCTATCCGTTTTTGGAGACTTGGAACTTATTATTCAACAGATCTAGAATATATATCAAACCAAACAGCAAAGGTTTAAACATGAGGTATGGGATTATGTGGATAATTTATTTTCGGCATTTAGTATTACTTTTGTGCACGGAAATTTGAATCCACATGCCGACTCTTTAGCACTTGCAGCTAGCAACTTTAAAACTCCAATGTTTCCTAATTTGAAGTTCGAAGTTGAAGTCAAAAACAAACCTTCAATACTAGATAATATAAAACATTGGCAGGTTTTTAAAGATGATGAGGAAAATCAAAGATTTTTGAAAACTATTGAAGAGTCTTCTAACATTTCAATAGATCAAGATGACAAAGATGGGGAAGAAGAAATACATGCTGCAGAAGTCCTTCAAGATACAATTGTGGGCCACAAAATCATTGAACTAAAGACAAACCATCTGCCCAAAGGTTTGGTTCCACTAGAAAGGTTGTTCGATCATAATGATGTTTCCAGGAAGGTTGTTATCCAAACAGAAGAAATAGATGTAGTAGACTATGACATTAGTCCGGATGCAAACCCCAGGTTGGTCAAATATCTAGGAAACTGTCACAAAAATAGAAAGAAGCATATGTCAAATTAATGAAACAATATTCAGATATTTTTTCCTGGTCTTATGAAGATATGAAGGTGTTTGATACAAAGATTATTCAACACAAAATTCCTCTAAAACCTGGATCAAAACCTGTTAAGAAATAGTTCAGGCAATTTAATCCTTTACTGTTACTTATAATAGAAAAGGAGCTAAAAAGGTTGTTGGAAGCAAAAATCATAGTGCCACTGAGATACTCAGAATGGGTAGCCAACCTTGTACCTTTCAGGAAAAAGAACGGAGAGATAAGGCTCTGTGTAGACTTCATGAATCTAAACAAGTGCTCTCTGAAAGACAATTATCTATTACCAAAAATGGAGTATATCTTATAAAGAGTTGTCGACACAAAGAGAATCTTTATACTTGATGAATATTCAGGGTACAATCAAATATCGGTAATGGAAGAGGACAAAAAGAAAACAACTTTTACCACTCCTTGGGGCACCTTTATGTACGAAAAGATGCCTTTCAGATTGATAAACGCAGGAGCCACATTTCAAAGGGCAATGGACATCACTTTCATTGGGGAGAAAGATAGGTTTGTGGTTATTTACCTTGATTACATCAATATATTTTTGGCATCCGATGAAGAACATTTACAACACTTGAAGCAGACCTTTGAGAAGTGCAGGAGGTATGGTATATCACTTAATCCCAAAAAATCACATTTTTCCATGGAAGAAGGAAAGCTTCTAGGACACATAGTTTCACCTAAAGGTATTAAAATAGATCCCGAAAGAGTAAAGGCTATTCAACAAATAAACATTCCGAGAAATAAAAAGTCTATTCAGTCCTTCATTGGTCAAATTAATTTTTTAAGGAGGTTTATACCTAACTTTGCAGAAATTTCAAGTACATTACTGACATGTTGAAAAAGGATGCAGAAATTAAGTGGATACCAGAAGCGAGAGAATCCTTTGAAAGGATCAAATGGGATATCATTCAGGCACCTATTCTAATTAGCCCAGATTACTCCAAAGAATTCATGATTTTTTCATTTGCATCAGAGAATACCATAGTTGTTGTTCTTCTGCAGAGAAATGAACAAGGATACAAGGATCCCATATCCTTCTTTAGAAAAACCCTCAGAGACTCTGAATTGAAGTATGATATAATAGAAAAATAGGCATATGCCTTGGTTCAGAAGCATCCCATCTCCTTCTTCAATCTAAAATTACAGCTTATGTCCCAAGCAGTGCAGTCAAAGAAATATTGGTTCAACCTGATTGTGAAGGAAAGCGAGGGAAATGGATAACAAAAATCATGGAATACGATCTCACCATAAATTCTACTCAGTATATAAAGGGACAAGACCTCGCCAAATTAATGATAGAATCTAATTGCAAAGCAATTGGGTTGTGCCATGTTTCATACATGACACAAGATTCTTCTGTCCAGATTGGAGAAACAAATTCACAGATAAACAACAAGTATGTTTCTTCAACATGGTACAAAGACATCGTATTTTTTTTGCTTAAATTTCAATCTCCCCCAGAGTTGGATAAATCAAAATTCAGATCATTAAAGTTAAGAGTTGTAAAGTACCGCATTGTTGATCAGACCTTGTTCTGGAAATACCCCAATGGTTTTGTGTTGAGGTGTGTGGATGAAAAAGAAGCTAAAAAAATCTTTCATGATCTGCATCATGGTGTCTGCGGAGGCCATCATCATTGGAAGGATACTGCCTTCAATATTCTTAGAGCATGCTATTACTGGCCAGTTCTATTCTCAGATATTTTTTCTCAAGTCAGAGCATGTGAACCTTGTCAGAAATTTGCTGGAAAGAAGAAACTTATATCTTTTCCTCTGAAACTAATCATCGCCCATGGACCATTTCAACAGTGGGGATTGGATTTCATAGGAGATATTAATTTGTCATCCTTAGGACAACATATATGGATTCTTACAGCCACATATTATTTTACGAAGTGGATTGAAGAAATTCTGACTCGGAATACAACAGACAAGGTAATCATGGAATTTCTAGAAGGATATATTTTTTCCACATTTGGTTGTCCTAAAAAACTGGGCATTGATAATGCACAGGATTTTAAATCAAATTCAATGATTGAATTCTGCAATAAGTATAGTATCAAATTGTTTCATTCTACTCCCTACTACCCCCAAGGGAATGGATTGGCAGAATCTTCCAATAAAACTCTAATACAAATTATCAAAAAATTACTAACAGAAAATAAAAAATCATAGGATTCCAAGTTAAAGTTTTCCCTTCGGGATGATCGTATCAGTAACAAGAATTATATTGGGACATCTCCTTTCCAGATGGTATATCGGACAGAAGAAATTCTTCCAACTCAATTGGGCCTGCCAGTCTTAAATTTTCTGCAAGAAGAGCTAGAGGAACCCAATGATGTCCAAAGAAGCATTTTGCAGATGATTGAAGCTCAACAGGTTAGAGAATAGGTGAATCAAAAATTTGTTGCTCACCAGAGAAAAATCAAGGCTACATTCAATAAGGGAACTAAGAAATATGTTTTCAATGAGGGGGATTTGGTGTTAAGATGGGATGTCAGGAGAGAGGATAAATCAAAACATGGAAAGTTCGATAACCTATGGTATGGTCCTTTCAGAATAGCCAAGGTAATGAACAATAACACTTTTCTCTTGCACAATCTAGACAACACTGAAACTTTTGGGGGGGCAGTGAATAGGAGGTTCTTGAAGCACTATTTTCTCTAGGGGCTCATTAGGTTTCAGTTAGTACAATAGGTTTTCATTTCAATAAAGACTCCATATACCCAATGGACTTGTTTTTACAGTTATGTTGAGAATAAAAGACTGACAGATGCAGGGAGATCAGTGAATCGGAGATAAAGGAAAAGGCATTGGTCTACAGTTCTTGGAGTTTATTATCAAAACTCCATCCCCAGAAGGAGTCAATGTTAGTCTCTAATTTTTTCTTGATTTAGTGAGAAACCCTTATTCTAAACCCTTCTTACCTACACTTCATTTTTTGTTTCTAGTTGATTTCGATCTTTGTTTTTAGTGTCTTATGGTTTGCATTTTAGTTTTTGAATAATTTATTTAAGTTTGAAATTGAAAGACATGGTTTTAAACGATATGTCACCTTATATGCCTATTTGAACTTCATAAATTCAATTTTTTCTAAGTCATTAATAGCGCTACGTGAATAAGGCTATTCCTGTAGCGCCAAAATAATCATGCCCTGATATGTGCCTGTCATCCAGATTTTGTTATGATGACGTGAATCATCGCTTGAGAGTTCGCATGTGTCCCACAATAGTTTGGAATCATTTACTGATTCAAACCATTTCATAATCCAATTGCTTTGTACCCACGAAGGACTCATTTTAAATCGCCCAATTCTCAATGATCATTATATTAAACTTGTATGATTTTGCTGAATTTAGGCGTAGGTATTTGCTAAGAGGAATGTTATACACTAACAGATTGTAGGTGGCAAATTCAGAACCTGAGGGTGCTAGTTACAACATTGTGTTTTGATGACGCCAAAGAGGAGTGGATAGGTAGTCAAAATAGAACACGAGGGTGCTGAACTTCTTGAATTTTATCCTCAGATGGCTCAAAGTTTCAGAGATGTCGGGTGGTTTGAATTCCTAACCACTTTTCAAGGTTACGATGAGCAGGTATCCCTGGAGTTCGCTCTGAACTTTGATGGTCATGAGGTGGACATTGGTAAGATTTTGATGCTAGTAACAGAGTAGAAAATTGCTAAAGCTTGCAGGTTGGTGGTTGGAGGAGAAAGATGGTGGAAGAAAGAGCATGTGGTTATAGAGTTTGTAAACCAATTCTTGCTTCTAGATAAGCAAAATCTGAATTGGAAAAGGGGAGTACCTCGCAACTGGATTCAACCCGAACGACACACTGCTTTGATCGTTATCCACAGGTATATAACCTGCGAAGGTAGATTTTCACTAGTCTATATCTACCATATTAGGATATTAATGCATTTAACTGGTGATTACCCCTTAAATCTGCCTTATTTTCTACTCAAAATCTTGACAAAAATGTCAAAGAGAGTGCATTCACTTTCCACCAATGCTAAGAGCAGTCTCTTTCATCAAGTCCTAATTAAGACTTTAGTTATGTCTGCTTTGAGAGAATTACAGAAGCCTTGGAGATGGCTCATGAAATCTTTAAACCCTAACACACAGTCCAACAAAGAGAAGAAAGGAAAAGAGAGAAAGATTGTTACACAGAGACAAAATATTTCAATTGATGAAACCCCTGTTAAAGAGGAGATGCCAGACATCAAAGTGAAAAGGAATAGCATAAGTAAAATACCTAAGTTGGATCCACAAATCGAAACGTTTTCTGAAGAAGATGTTAAAGGGGAAAATGATTCAAACAAAGATTTTAATACTCAAACTGCAGTCAAGCATGAATCGCCATCAACCAGTAAAAGGGGTGTTGCAGTCAAAAGGAAAAAGGTTAAAGGTGTGTCTGTATCTCAAAAACCTAGAATGAATTCTACTAGGGTTACCAACAAGTACAGATTGAAGTCAAAGGTCATGTTTAATCCATCAATCAAAGAAGAAAACGTGATAGTTATAGAAGACGACTCTGAAAATGCTGAAGAAGGTACCAGGAAAAGGGAAAAAAGAAATTCATTGCTTAAGAAATCAGTAAACAAAGGTAAACAAATGTTTTGATCATCTACAGGACTTGTAATGAGAGCTTCGACCAAATTAGAAAAATCTAAAGAAATGGATAAAGGTATCAGTGAAATCCCTGAGAATAAATAGGATTACCTTGTAGACTCAGATCACATATCAGATGTACCTGAAGCTATAGATTCAGCAAGTTCCGATGAAGAACATAGCTCAGGATTAGTCTCTAAGTACCAAGTTAAAGAAAAATAACCCAAAGTTTCCTTAAACCTGAATGAGCCTACACCTTTTGAACAATGCTCAAGATTTAGGCTTAAAATCAAAATTGATAAAGAAAGGATCAAGGAATTTCAGAAAACAGTGAGACAGTTAAAGAAAGAAAAGGCACAAATAGAACAATGGAATGCTCATCAGCAAGAAAGGATTCAAGGTTTTAAAAAGAAAAAGAAAGAGAAAAGGGCATTTCTCAAAGAACTCAGGGAAATAAACTTCAGACTTTATTGGCACAATGTCGTGCTTACCACCAAGCTCAAACGAAAAACTGCTAAAGCTATTGTTGTGGTAATATCCTAAAGGTTACATGAAGATTGCTACAATCATGATTTTAATGTTTTCCGAGAAATATGGAAATGTCTACTCATTTTTGGTCAGTGAGATGCTAAGATCTCGAACTGTTTCACTAAATCAAACTAATTCATGTTTTGTAGAATCAAATGTAATGTTGGCAAGATTATACAATATCAAGTTGTTGAGTTGTGATCTATTTTGGGATTGTAGAATCTCTTTTTGAGTGAACTACCTTAGTAGATAGATACTATTTGAATCTAATCATTAAAGCTATACTAGATGATAGGATCTGGCGGTTTTGTGGATAGTTTAAATAGACAAAGGAAAGACTATGTGATGGTCGAAAAATTGGAGATCCAGGGGACCTTTTTGTGTGAAACTCCTTGTAAAGGCATTTATGTTCAATTTGACACTTAATAGAAAAGGCATATGGATGGTTTAACCCTATTGTATACTCTGTTATTTCTTTCTTTATGCTTGAATTCATTATTCATATTGCAATGCTTTTGATTCTTGACTGTTAATTTATATAGTGAAAATTTTACTGTGGAAATTATTTTTCAAGTTTTGATATCAAGTTGATAGTCTTGTTTCTTTATGACATTATGAGACAAGAATTTATGTGAAGTTGACAAATTGAAGGCTTCATCTTCCCTTTCATTAATTGGTTTAATCCATCTATGTGTCCACCTTTTATTCAGTCAATGGGATATGCTATGTTCTGATCTTGATTTTCATGTTATGTTGTAACCTTGAGCCAGTTTTCAACCACCTTACTCAAAAAACCAAATCATAAAAACCTTATAAACACTTTGCAATAAACCAATGATGCCATAGATTTCCCTCTTGCAATCAAGTGAAACTTTAGGGACTAACATTTTTGGCGTCGTTGTCGGGGATGAAGAAACAAAGAGATCTTCCCTAAGGAAATGACAAGTTTACATCCAGATCTTGGTGGTGAACAAGATTTTGGACATTATTTAAGACTGTGATTATTCATCTGGCGACTCCTCTATGGTAATTATGGCTCCTAAATGAGAAGGTAAAGGACCTAAAACCCCTCTAAATTCTTCATCATTTAATAAGAGACCAATAACCAGGAAAAATCCAGATCTTGAGCCTCTTGCAACATTTCCAAATCTTGAAAATCTACTAAGAAAACCTAAAGTTCTTTCCGGACAGTCATCACCCTTTAAAGGAAAATTATCTTCAGAAATTTCTCAAGGAGAGTCCTCTGAAATCATCAAAACCCAATTAGATGAAGATGTGAATCCTGAAAGTGAAATTAAAAATGTTATTGAGTCTGATATAGTTTCATTCCCTTCAACTATTTCAGAATTAAATCTAGAGCAATGGAAGTTACTTACTGAACTCATTAAACATGAGTATCCAGACATATTGCATGTCACTGAAACTTTGAGAGGTCACAACACAAATATTAATAGAGAACCAGAGACACCTTCGTCATCTCTTGGATCTGTCTCATCTAAGGATTTTAGATCACATTTTTTTTTTTTTTTAATCCTCTGTTTCTCACCCCATTAGCTGATCATAGTCCAGAAGAGAAATCCTTATCTTCTAAATATCAAGACTCAGTGACAACACATATAAGTTGTAATACACAAGGGATGCCTTCTCCTTCAGCATCACCAATCTTACTCACTAACAGAGCTCCAAAAATAGCTAATATGGCTGCAGACAGAATGGACGAAGTAGTTGCAGCAAGGTATGCTCCTTTGGTTCTTCCACAAGTCATGTATTCTTTTCCACCAAATGATTATATGAGATACTTCCCTAGATTCAATGGAGATGGATCAATTACTGTTGAATATCATTTGAGTTCATTTTATAGTTTTGCAGATAATTTCAATGTAGAGCATGTTGATGTGTGGATGAGACTATTCGTACAGATTCTAAATGGGGAAGCAAGAAATTGGTTCAGGAGTTTTCCTCCTAATTCAATAGTTTATATCGTAGCCTTAGACGATGCCTTTCATAAACACTGGGCAAAAAAGAAGGAATTTTTATACTACATCATCGAATTCGGTGCTTTGAGGAAACAAGGTGAATCAATACCTGATTTTACCAAAAGGTTCAACCAGATGTATGGTAAAATTCCAAAGGAGATAAAACCTTCAGAGACATCAGCTAAAATCACATTTTCCAATGCATTCGATGCCAAATTTTCCTTGAGTCTTAGGGAAAGAAGAACCACTACCCTCAGCCTGATGCAAGATGTTGCTATCAAGGTAGAATCAACCATATTAGCAGCAGACAAATTGAAGTCAAGAAGTGATAGAGATAGAAAAAAGAAAAAGGAAGAGTTACCTTCATCTTCTAATTCAACATCTGATTCTAAAATGGATGAAATGGCTAAGATGCTCAAAAATTTGACATCTGAAATGGCAAGGTTGAAGATAGAACAAAAACATCCCAGTAGACTTGCACAGGAGGGTGGTTACAGAAATCCAAATCAGTTCAGGAGGCCAAACAATGTACCTCAAATCTTACCAAGAGAAAGAAAAAACCAAGATGACCAAAGGGTTTTGCCTCCTTTTCAGAATAATGCAGTAGATGATGAGGAGGATGAGGATGAAACAAAAGAATACCTCGCAGTTCATTTGAATGATTCTGAAGCATCTCCTCTACATGTAACACATCAGGATTATGAAGATGCTTTGATTGCAAACCAGTTTGAGGAAGGGGATGAAGATGAGATCGTCCAACAAGAACCTAAAAGGAAAAAATACAATCTCAGATCTTGTTCGAATGCACCTAAAGTAGATACACTTGATTCCACAAAGAATTCCAATACTCTAGTTAATATAGGAATTATCAAAGGTGTTCCCAAGAGCCAAGTCAATCAACCATTGAAACAACCTGCCAAGGATAGTACTATTGACATAAAGGAACCAAACAAAAATGTTTATTCTTTCAGTTTAGAACATGAAATCAACAAAATCAAGATTTCAGTGCCATTATTAGAACTCATGAAAATAGAACCCTTCAGAAAGACTGTCCTCAAGGTTCTACAAGCTCCATCTCATGTCACCTTTTCAGATACAATCAATTTAGAGGATGCAAACCCTGTTATAACTATTGGAACTCACATTGAAGATAGAATTGATGCCTCTCCACCTTTCTACATTTCATTAAATATCCATGACAAGATATTGCACAACTTCTTAATGGATTCCGGTGCATCGCATAATGTAATGCCTAAGGTGGTGATGGAAGAATTATCGTATCATGATCTATATTCTTTTGACTCCAAGAAAGTCAAATGCCTTGGAGTTATGAAATATGTGGTTGTTACTCTTTCCCAATTACCTATGAAAAGTGTGGTATTAGATGTTATTGTGGTTGACATACCACCAAAATTTGGAATGCTTCTTTTTGGATCTTGGGCTAAGAAGGTAGGTGGTACTCTACAGATGGACCTTAGCTATGCAGCCATACTTGTTTTTGGTGGGGAACAACGAAGATTATACAGAGAAGTTAGATTGTCTTATTTGGTAAGTGATCACAATAATCCCAATAATCATCCTATATATGGTGCACAAGATTATCTTAGTTCTTCTATTTTTCATATGAGTGAAGAAATGGCAGAAGTATCAGTCAGAAAGACAACAAATGTAGTAGGATACAGTAAAGACAATTTTGTTTGGGAAATGTATTTTGACGGAGCATGTTCTAAAGAAGGTTCTGGAGCTGGTATTGTCTTCATTTTCCCTACCAAGGAGGTTATCCCCATGTCATATAAACTTGAATTTGACACCACTAATAACATCAGTGAGTATGAAGCTTTGTTGTTAGGTTTGAAAGCTGCTAGAGATATGGGTGTAGATAAGTTGTCTGTTTTTGGAGACTCAAAACTTATTATTCACCAGATCAAGAATATATATCAAACCAAACAACAAAGGTTAAAACAATATAGAAATGAGGTGTGGAATTATGTGGATAATTTCTTTTCAGCATTTAATATTACTTTTGTGCACAGAAATTTGAATCAGCACGCCGACTCTTTGGCACTTACAGCTAGAAAATTTAAAACTCCGATGTTTCCTAATCTGAAGTTCTAAGTTGAAGTCAGAAACAAACCTTCAATATCGGATAATATAAAACATTGGCAGGTTTTTAAAGATGATGAGGAAATTCAAAGATTTTTGAAAACTATTGAAGAGTTTTCTAACATTTCAATAGATCAAGATGAAGAAGATGGGGAAGAAGAAATACATGTTGCATAATTCCTTCAAGATACAATTGCGGACCACAAAATCATTGAACTAAATACAAACCAATTGCCAAAAGGTTTGGTTCCACTAGAAAAGTTGTTCGATCATAATGATGTTTCTAGGAAGGTTGTTATCCAAACAGAAGAAATAGATGTAGTAGACTATGACATTAGTCCGAATGCAAACCCTAGGTTGGTCAAAATATCTAGAAAACTGTCACAAAAATAGAAAGAAGCATATGTCGAATTAATGAAACAATAATCAGATATTTTTTCCTGGTCTTATGAAGATCTGAAGGTGTTTGATACAGAGATTATTCAGCACAAAATTCCTCTGAAACCTGGATCAATACCTGTTAAGAAAAAGTTCAGGAAATTTAATCCTTTAATGTTTCCTATAATAGAAAAGGAGATGAAAAGGTTGCTGGAAGCAAAAATCATAGTGCCACTGAGATGCTCACAATGGGTAGCCAACCTTGTACCTTTCCGGAAAAAGAACGGAGAGATAAGGCTCTGCGTAGACTTCAGGAATCTAAATAGGTGCTCTATGAAAGACAAGTATCCATTACCAAAAATGGATTATATCTTACAAAGAGTTGTTGGTGCAAAGAGAATATCTACGCTTGATGGATATTCAAGGTACAATCAAATATCAGTAATGGAAGAGGACAAAAATAAAATAGCTTTTACCACTCCTTGGGGCACCTTTATGTACGAAAAGATGCCTTTCGGATTGATGAATGCAGCAACCACATTTCAAAGGGCAACGAACATCACTTGCATTGGGGAGAAAGACAAGTTTGTGGTTATTTACCTTGATGACATCACTATATTTTTGGCATCCGATGAAGAACATTTACAACACTTGAAGAAGACCTTTGAGAAGTGCAGGAGGTACGGTATATCACTTAATCCCAAAAAATCACATTTTTCCATGGAGGAAGGAAAGCTTCTAGGACACATCGTTTCACTTGAAGGTATTAAAATAGATCTTGAAAGAGTAAAGGCTATTCAACAAATAGACATTCCGAGAAATAAAAATTCTATTCAGTCCTTCATTGGTAAAATTAAATTTTTAAGGAGGTTTATACCTAACTTTGCAGAAATCGTCCAGTACATTACTGACATGTTGAAAAAGAATGCAAAAATTAAGTGGATACCAGAAGCGAGAGAATCCTTTGAAAGGATCAAACAGGCTATCATTCAAGCACATGTTCTAATTAGCCCAAATTACTCCAAAGAGTTCAGGATTTTTTCATTTGCATTAGAGAATACCATAGTTGTTGTTCTTCTGCAGAGAAATGAGCAAGGATATGAGCATCCCATCTCCTTCTTTAGAAAAACCCTCAAAGACTCTGAATTGAAGTATGATATAATAGAAAAACAGGCCTATGCCTTGGTAAAGGCTTTAAAATCCTTTAGAGTATATGTTCTTCAATCTAAAATTACAGCTTATGTCCCAAGTAGTGCAGTCAAAGAAATATTGGTTCAGCCTGATTGTGAAGGAAAACGAGGGAAATGGATAACAAAAATCCTGGAATATGATCTCACCATAAATCCTACTCAGTTGATAAAGGGACAAGACCTCGCCAAATTAATGACAGAATCTAATTGCAAAGCAATTGGGTTGTACCATCTTTCAGACATGACACGGGATTCTTTTGTCCAGATTGAAGAAACAAATTCACAAGTAAACAAAAAGTATGTTTTTTCAACATGGTACAAAGATATCGTATTTTTTTTGTTCAACTTTCAATCTCCCCCAAAGTTGGATAAATAAAAATTCAGATCATTAAAGTTAAGAGATGTAAGGTATTGCATTGTTGATCAGACCCTATTCTGGAAAGACCCCAACAGTTTTCTATTGAGGTGTGTAGATGAAAAAGAAGCTAAATAAATATTTCATGATCTGCATCATGGTGTCTGCGGAGGCCATCATCATTGGAAGGATACTGCCTTCAATATACTTAGAGCAGGCTATTACTGGCCAGTTCTATTCTCATATATTTTTTCTCAGGTCAGGGCATGTGAACCTTGTCAGAAATTTGTTGGAAAGCAGAAACTTATATCTCTGCCTCTGAAACCAATCATTGCCCATGGACCATTTCAATAGTGGGGATTGGATTTCATCGGAGAGATTAATATGTCATCCTCATGACAACATAGATGGATTCTTACAACCACAGATTATTTTATGAAGTGGATTGAAGCAATTCCGACTCAGAATACAATAGACAAGGTAATCATGGAATTTCTAGAAGGATATATTTTTTCCAGGTTTGGTTGTCCTAAAACACTGGTCACTGATAATGCACAGGATTTTAAATCAAATTCCATGATTGAATTATGCAATAATTATAGTATCAAATTGGTTCATTTTACTCCCTACTACCCCTAAGGGAATGGATTGGCAGAATATTCCATTAAAACTCTGATAAGAATTATCAAAAAATTACTAACAGAAAATAAAAAATCATGGGATTCCAAGTTAAAGTTTTCCCTTTGGGTTGATCATATCAGTAACAAGAATTCTATTGGGACATCTCCTTTCCATATGGTATATGGGACAGAAGCAATTCTTCCAACTCAATTGGGTCTGCCAATGTTAAATTTTCTACAAGAAGAGCTAGAGGAACCCAATGATGTCCAAAGAAGAATTTTTCAGATGATTGAAGTTCAGCAGGTTAGAGAATAGGTGAATCAGAAAGTTGTTTCTCACCAGAGAAAAATCAAGGCTACATTCGATAAGGGAACTAAGAAATATGTTTTTAGTGAGGGTGATTTGGTGTTAATATGGGATGCCAGGAGAGAGGATAAAGCAAAACATGGAAAGTTCGATAACCTATGGTATGGTCCTTTCAGAATAGCCAAGGTAATGAATAATAACACTTTTCTCCTACACAATTTAGACAACACTGAAAATTTTGGGGGGGCAGTGAATGGGAGGTTCTTGAAGCACTATTTTCTCTAGGGGCTCATCAGGTTTTAGTTAGTATAGTAGGTTTTCATTTCAATAAAGACTCCATATATCCAATGGACTTGTTTTTACAGTTATGTTGAGAATAAAAGACTGACAGATGCAGGGAGATCAGTGAATCAGAGATAAAGGAAAAGGCATTGGTCTACAGTTCTTGGAGTTTATTATAAAAACTCCATCCCCAGAAGGAGCCAATGTTAGTCTCTAATTTTGTCTTGATTTAGTGAGAAACCCTTATTCTAAACCCTTCTTACCTACACTTCATTTTCTGTTTCCAGTTGATTTCGATCTTTGTTTTTAGTGTCTTATGGTTTGCATTTCAGTTTTTGAATAATTTATTTAAGTTTGAAATTGAAAGACATGGTTTTAAACAATGTGTCACCTTATATGCCTGTTTGAACTTCATAAATTCAAATTTTGCTAATTCATTAATAGCGCTATGGGAATAAGGCTATTCCCGTAGCACCAAAATAATCATGCCCTGATATGCGCCTGTCATCTAGATTTCATTATGATGACGTGAATCATGGTTTGAGAGTTCGCATGTGTCCCACAATAGTTTGGAATCATTTACTGATTCAAACCGTTTCATAATCCGATTGCTTTGTACCCGCGAAGGACTCATTTTGAATCGCCCAATTTTCAATGATCATTATATTAAACCTGTCTGATTTTGCTGAATTTAGGTGCAAGTATTTGCTCAGAGGAATGTTATACACTAACAGATTGCAGGTGGAAAATTCGGAACCTGAGGGTGCTAGTTACAGCATTGTGTTTTGATGGCACCAAAGAGGAGTGGACAGGTAGTCAGAATAGAACTCGAGGGTGATGAACTTCTTGAATCTTATCCTCAGATGGCTCAAAGGTTCAGAGATGTCGGGTGGTTTGAATTCCTAATCACTTTTCAAGGTTACGATGAGTAGGTCTCCATGGAGTTCTCTCTGAACTTTGATGGTCATGAGGTGGAGATCAGTATGATGTTGATGCTAGTAACAGAGTAGACAATTTCTAAAGCTTGTAGGTTGGTCGTTGGAGGAGAAAGATGGTGGAAGAAAGAGCATGTGGTTACAGAGTTTGTAAACCAATTCCTGCTTCCAGATAAGAAAAATCTGAATTGGAAAAGGGGAGTACCTCGTAGCTGGATTCGACCTAAATGGAACACTGCTCTGATCATTATCCACAGGTATATCACCTGCGAAGGTAGATTTTCACTAGTCTATATCTACCACATTAGGATATTAATGCATTTAAATGGTGATTACCCCTTAAATCTGCCTTATTTTCTAATCAAAAGCTTGACAAAGATGTCAAAGAGAGTGCAGTCACTTTCCACCAATGCTAAGAGCAGTCTGTTTCATCAAGTCCTAATTAAGACTTTAGTTATGTTTTATTTGAGAGAATTACAAAAGCCCTGGAGCTGCCTCACACAATCTTTAAACCCTAACACACAGTCCAACAAACGGAAGAAAGGAAAAGGGAGAAAGACTGTTACACAGAGCCGAAATAATTCAATTAATGAAACCCCTATTAAAGAGGAGATGCCTAACATCAGGGTGACGAGGAATAGCAGAAGTAAAAGACCTAATTTAGATCCAGAAATCGAAACGTTTTATGAAGAAGATGTTAAAGGGGAAAATGATTCAGATAAAGATTTTAATACTCAAACTACAGTCAAGCATGAATCGCCATTAACCAATAAAAGGGGTGTTTCAGTCAAAAGGAAAAAGGTTAAAGGTGTGTCTATATCTCAAAAAACTAGAAGGAATTCTACTAGGGTTACCAACAAGTATAGACTGAAGTCAAAGGCCATGTTTAATCCATCAATAAAAGAAGAAAATGTCATAGTTATAGAAGACGACTCTGAAAATGCTGAAGCAAGTACCAAGAAAAGGGAAAAAAGAACTTCATTTCTTAATAAATCAGTAAACAAAGGTAAACAAATGTTTTCATCATCTATAGGACCTATAACGAGAGCTTCAACCATATTAGCAAAAGCTAAAGAAATGGCTAAAGGTATCTGTGAAATCCCTAAGAATAAATAGGATTACCTTGTAGACTCAGATCACATATCATATGTGCCTAAATCTATAGATTCAACAAGTTCTGATGAAGAACATAGCTCGAGATTAGTCTCTAAGTACCAAGTTAAAGAAAAAGAACCCAAAGTTTCCTTAAACCTGAATGAGCCTGCACCTTTTGAAGAATGCTCAGGATTCAAGGTTAAAATCAGAACTGAAAAAGAAAGGATCAAGGAATTTCAGAAAACAGTGAGACAGTTAAAGAAAGAAAAGGCACAAATAGAACAATGGAATTCTCGTCAGCAAGAAAGGATTCAAGGTTTTAAAAAGAGGAAGAAAGAGCAAAGGGAATTGCTCAAAGAACTCAGGGAAATAAACTTCAAACTTTATTAGCACAATGTCGTGCTTACCACCAAGCTCAAACAGAAAAATGTTAGAGCTACTACTGTGATAATATCCTAAAGGTTACATGGAGATTGCTACAATCATGATTTTAATGTTTTCCAGGAAATATGGCAATGTCTACTCATTTTTGGTCAGTGAGATGCTAAGATATCGAACTGTTTGACTAAATTAAACTAATTCTTGTTTTGTAGAATCAAATGTAATGCTGGCAAGATTATACAATATCAAGTTGTTGAGTTGTGATCTATTTTGGGATTGTAGAAGCTCTTTTTGAGTGAACTACCTTAGTAGATAGATACTATTCGAATCTAGTCATTAAAGCTATACTAGATGATAGGACCTTGAGGTTTTATGGATAGTTTAAATAGACAGAGAAAATACTATGTGATGTTCGAAAAATTGGAGATCCAGGGGACCTTTTTGTGTGAAACTCCTTGTAAAGGAATTTATGTTCAATTTGACACTTAATAGCAAAGGAATATGGATGGTTAGACCCTCTTTTCTGCTATGTTATTTCTTTCTTCATGCTTGAATTCATTATTCATATTGCAATGATTTTGATTCTTGACTGTTAATTTATACAGTGAAAATTTTACGGTGGAAATTATTTTTCAAGTTTTGATATCAAGATGAGAGTCTTGTTTCTTTATGACATTATGAGACAAGAATCTATGTGAAGTTGACAAATTGAAGGCTTCATCTTCCCTTTTCTTCATTGGTTTAATCCATCTATGTGTCCACCTTTTATTCAGTCAATGGGATATGCTATGTTCTGATCTTGATTTTCATGTTATGTTGTAACCTTGAGCCAGTTTTCAACCACCTTACTCAAAAAAACAAATAATAAAAACATTATAAACACTTTGCAATAAAACAATGATGCCCTAGCTTGCCCTCTCACAGTCCAGTGAAAATTTAGGGACTAACACCTTCCATGAACATCCAGCCTTAGACCACGCTACTCATCACGCTTAGGAGTGGGTCACCTCCGAGTTGGGACCAACATCCACACAGGGCAAGGGAATCCTAGACTAGACTGAGGTTACAGGAACATTGCACAATGCAACTTGAAGGATTCTCCACAGGAGCCTTCTTACACCCACTACTTATGGACTCTCATTCCCCACATGCCTATTCCACCCGATAGTATACACCTTCACTATCACCCAGTCCATCGACTTCTTCACCTCCCACTCAGGGTCTCGTCAACAGGTCGGATCAGGAATTATCAGAGATTTTTAGATAGTGTTGGAATCTATCTGGGAGAAAACTACTTCCCAACAAAGTCTCTCACCTGGAGAGAGTTTCTCATAGGTCTGACAACCTGCCTCTTCCACCACGGGCCTGACAACCCGCTTCTTCAACCACTTTTGACTCAATTCAAACTCAATAAGGGAAAAAACAAGGCTCAGTAGGGAACAAATGATGACAGCAAGCCACACTTAGTCCAGGAGTTGCGTGGCCACAACAACCAACTAGAAAATGGGTATGGACACCCAAAACAGTAACAGTCAAATGCTAAGAATTAGGACGCTCAGGCGACTACACAGGTGCATTGAGTTCCATAGAAGACAAAAGACGACCCACAGATTATGGGTTTTAGATATGCATGAGGGTATCTTGGGGTCAATGATGGAGGTTTCTGGTTCAGACGGAGGATGGGAAAATGGCACCATGAACAACCTTCCTGTGAGGGTTTCCTTCACTATCTGCAAGTATGCCGATGCAGACACAGAGGAAAACGGTTTAGACGCCCCAGATCCTAGCGAACTTAGGTGGAGGATGACAGAATACAGGAGCGAACCCCTAACACAGCTGACTTTCGCAGCTTTAACTGCATGCACCCAGGTCGACATTTGTCTTCCTGGAGTTGCATGCATTTCCTTTTGCACATGTTTCCTCTCCCGGGACTTTGGATAAAAACGTGTATTTTACACAGCTTTGGAATAATAATAAATTATTATTCTCAAGGACTTAAGCCCCGAAGATTATCCCCTCTTTCCAACCTTTCATCCCCCTTTCCCTTACCCACCTCGTGGAATCTTAGTCCCCCATCACTCTTTCTTCGTGGTCAATCTGCATGCAACGTTGTTCATATTTTTATTAATGATCTACATATTTACATATACAAAGCCAGGCTCATTGGCCTTGGCACCCGGCTCACCATCCTAATAAACACATAAGTCTCTCAGCTTGTAATCACTTAGCTCACCATCCTATAAACAAAATTACAATTTAGCAGGGGCTCGTCCTTTGGGTATTACACAAAGAACTTTGGGATAAGTTACATGACATATATTCTTCACCCATAACAGAGTCATAAAATGCCAAATAAGATGCAGGTACAGATCAAGAAGAAATATGTTCACCATGTGAAACAAATTCAGAAGATGAAGAGTGCATAATCAAGAGAGGTATGTTGTTTTTCTTTAATTGTGAAAAATGTGAACATCTTTAAATAGAATGCCATGAAGTAAATGAGACAGGAAAACAAATTGAAAAAGAATACAATTATGAGGCAGAATTGATTAGTGTTTTAGATGAACTAAGAGAAGAAAACAAGCCACTCAAGAAATAATTGATGAAACAAAAGGAAAGTGTTCACATTTTTTAAGAAGCCCAACAGGTCATCAAGAACTTAAGAACTCATCTAGAAGAAGCCAGAAAGATCGAAGAAAATATTGAATATCAAAAGCAGTGTTTGGAAACCAACATAGCAGCACATAAGGAAGAAGTAGAAATGAGAGAGAAGATATTGACAGATCATCTTAAGGAAAGAACTAACAATCTAATCCATCTTGAGTCAGAGTTTGGTCAAGAAGAGAAAGTACTTGAAGAAAAAATAATCACATTAAAAATTCATCTTGAAGAATCAAAGAGAACATAAGAAGTCATGAAGTCTCATATATTAAATAAAGAAGAAGAGGTTGAGAAGCTTGAAGAAGAAGTTATCACATTGAGAAGTAAAATTGTCAAGCTCAAAAAGAACGTTGAAGAGATAGAAACATTCACATCAACTACATAGAATGAAGAGAATTACTCTTGGTTGCTAGAAAAGAAGAATGAATAAAATAGAAAGAGTTATGCAGAAGTACTCAAAGGAAGGAATCATGGTCAACCCGAATCTAAGAAAACTATTGAAGATGCATATTGAAGAAGACCATGTGTGTTCAAGCCACAAAGAAGTTTCAATCATGATCATGATCAGTCAAGGCAGAAATTCAGAAGGACTACACCACAAAGAAGATCATTCACTCCCAGGTATGCAAATTTCTTTTATGGTCATTTTTTTTGTTGTACTAATTTTGGACATAAGGTTGCAGATTGCAGGGATTATAAAAGAACTGTTCAAGCAAGAAGTGTTTATGTGGCCGCACGTAACATTGATTGTTACAAATGTCATAACTATGGAAACATATCCAATGATTGTAGAATAATGATCGATACTTCCATGAAAGATACAACTGATATCATATATAAGAAAGTATGGATAAGAAAATAGGAAGAACAGGTGAACAAAGACTAGGTACCAGAGATCGCAAGATTGGCAATAAAACGAGATAAAGAAAATTATACAGAGAAAAAGAAAGATGTCAGATACAGAAAGGTTTGGAAAATAACTGAAAGAAAGGAAGGATAGGTAAATAAGGAATAGGTTCAAGAGATTGTAATTCTAGTCATTATAGTGAAATATGAATCCACGGACAGAAAGAAAGAAGTAAGAGCTCAGAGAGATAATGAATCTTTCAATGAAGATGATGATGAATACACATCAGAGAAATAATTGTTCTGAGCCATTCGGCTTAGAGACTCCCGGGTAATATGAATATTATATAGGGGGAGTCTATGCGATAGTTGTGACATACCAAAGAACCATCCTTCGAGTAGCTTGAAGAGATTGAGGAGTCAAATTCAGAGCAGTCAGTTAGCAGAAGTATAGTTTGATAAATTAATCAAGACTTCATGATCATATAGCAATAAATGGGTCATCATTATGGACATTTGTACAAGTAGAATATTGGACAGTATGGACATAGATGAATTCGTAATAACACTTAGCAGGTTTGGACAGATATATGAAAGTGGACGAGAGCATGGATTCATAGATTGGTTTAGAGAGTGGTTCAGAGACAAAGGAACATTATCATAATGGATGATAATTACACAGGAAATGTCTCGAACAATTCTAATGGATTCCAAATTGACAGATATTTTTTGGACACATGCAGTGCATACAAGAGTTCATATTCAAAACAGAGTAATGCTCAGAAACAACAATGACAAAACTCCCTATGAACTATGGAAAGGAAGCGCAGACAACAACCTCTACATCAAGGTAACTCAAGGTAGTATTTTATTAATTGAAATTTATGTTGATGATATTGTTTTGGAAGTACTAATGATAGGTTAAGATAGAAATTTGCAAAGGATATGCATAATGAATTTGAAATTTCATTACTTGGAGAACTATCCTTCTCTTTGGGTCTTCATATATGTCAAAGAAACCAAGGAATTTTTATTTCTCAAACTAAGTATATCAAAGAAATGTTAAAGAGGTTCGGAATGGAAGATTGCAAAATGGTTACCACTCTTATGCAAGGTAGTTGAAAGTTAAGAAAATATGATGATTCAAAGTCTACAGACCAGAGGAAATGCAGGTCAATGATTGGTATCTTACTATATGTGACAACATCTAGACGAGATGTAATGCATGCAGTTGTGCAAGTGGCACAATTTCAAGAAGCACCAACGGAATCACATGTATTAGCAGTAAAGAGGATTTTCAGATATCTCAAAGGAAAAAAAGAGTTTGGATTATGGTATCCAAAAGGAAAGGGTCTATCACTTATTACCTACATAGATGAAGATTGGGAAGGTTTCATTGATGACCGACAAAGCACCAGCGAAGAAACATTCTACTTGGGTGAGTGTTTAGTATCATGGCTAAGCAAGAAAAAATTATCAGTATCCTTATCTACAGTTGAGGGAGAGTATATTGCAGCAACAACATGTTGTACGCAGGTTCTATGGATGAAAAAAACTCTAACAAATATACAAGTTGATTATGATGATCACATTCCAATCTATTGTGATAATACAAGCACCATCAGTATTTCAAAGAACCCAGTGATGCACTCCAAAACGAAGCACATTCCAATAAAGTATCACTTTCTACAGGAACATGTTGCACAGAATAACATCAAAGTTTAATATGTGGGCACAAAAGAACAAGTGGCAGACATCTTTACAAAACCGCTTCCAAGAGAATCATTTGAGTACTCCAAAATGAATTCTTTTGAATGCATATCTTATATGCATTAGACCTACACGAGGAAGCACCATAAAGAGGACATTTCAAGTTGGGAGATGAGTTTTAGGAAGATTTCATTCAAAGGAAGTATCCCCATGGATAGTTCAGTTAGGGGGAGAATCCCCATATGTAAAGATACATTTTCCATTGATGACAAAGGGGGAGAGATTTATCAGATGCAGGCTTCATAGAGGCATGGTTCTTTTATGCAATTCATCCAGCCAAAATATTTCTTCGATATATCCAAGGAACAAAAGATTTTGGTCTTCTTTACAAAAAGACTAAAAATTTTGTACTTGGTGGATTTTCAGATGTTGATTTTGCAGGGAGTATTGATGATCGCGCATCAACATCAGGCTATTTAATGAACATGGGTACAACAACAATGTCTTGGAATTGTAAGAAACAAGATACAGTTGCAACTTCTACAGTAGAAGCATAATACATCTCAGCATGGGAAGCAACATGTGAAATTGTTTGGTTATGCCGAATTTTATAGGACTTGGGCATTTCTCAAGCAGAAGCTACATCATTATTCATCGACAGCCAGTCAGCCATTAAGCTTGCCAAGAATCCAGTTTTTCATTCAAAGACAAAGCACGTGGACACCAAGTATCATCATATCAGATCGCTTATCGCAAAGGATGTCATCAAGCCAATTTATTGTCCTTCAGAAGATCAGATCTCTGACATTTTCACGAAACCTCTTGGCAGAATAAAATTTACTAAGTTCAGGGATGAACTTGGTATCTGTTGTA
>SNQJ01S0012363.1:27281-41157 GCA_010110895.2 Picea sitchensis | reverse complement strand
CTGAGGACACTTCGGCCATTAGACTAATAAAAAATTAGTCATGTGAGACTAAAGTAAAGTTTGATGAAAATGATAGTCTCTTGTTGTTAAATTTAAGGAAGGTTTGCAGGTATGTGATATTATACACCAGGTCTATTATAGAGTTACAAATCAGATTTGGATGATGAAATTGATGAGGGCTTTTGGTTGAGGTACATGTTGGGTACATGGTTGAGACAGGTAGTTGATGAGTTGGCACATACATGAGGTGTATAGTTGATGATGTTGGTACATATTGATGAGTCATAGTTGATGAGAAATTGATACATGATTGGTACATACTTGGTACATGGTTGGAGGCACTTGTTACTAGTATTTTTGACACGTGGATTATGGATGATGTAGCATACTTGTATTGGTATATTATTAGAAGCACATATTGATTTGGTGATGATTATGAGTTGTTTTGTTATGCTTGGTTGATGCACATCTTTGAGATTTGTCTTGGTGATTGATTTTGGTGAGTAGATCTGATTTGGTTGATAAGAATGATAAGACAGGTTTTTGTGATAGGTTGTTTGGACAGGTTGTTGTGACATGTTATTTTTGCAGGTTTGGTGCATGGTTGATGCACTTGTTCATGGTATAGGTTGAGGTACAGGTTGGTGCATGGTTGATGCACTTGTTTATGGTACAAGTTGATTACATGTTGTTTGGTACAGGTTGGTGCATGATTGGTGCACTTGTTTATGGTATAGGTCGATTACACGTTGCGGTACAGGTTGATGCATGGTTGATACATGGTTCAATTTATTGGTACAGGTTGTTTGGTGCAGGTTGATTTGTATAGGTTTACAGTGGTATATCTCATAGTGATAGTGTGATTGTGGTTCCATCATTCTACTTCTATGTTAGGGTGGTTGGACGGGGAAAGGATAGGTGGTTGTAGCCACCTTTTGGTTGTAGACGCAGAACATAGGGGGTTGTGGCGTCCTTCTGGTTGTAGCTAGAGAATTGGGGATTTGGAGCTTCCCTCATGTTGTAGCCTGAGAAATCAGGGGTTTGGAGCCTCCTTCCAATTGCAGCTGTAAAACAAAGGAAGTTGGTGCTTCCAACGAATGTAATTCTTACAGACATATAGGAAAACGTATTCTATGGTTTTCTCCTGCTTTGGGTTTCCACGTAAAAACACCAGTGTACTGTGTATGTGTATGATTTCTCAAGTGTTCATTGTTTATTTAATATCCAACTATTGGATGATAATGCTACATTGATATAACACTTGCATATTGTGGTTAAAAATGATTGAATTTCTATATTACTGATTCACCCCCCCTCTCAGTAATCCAACACACCAACCATGTTTTGCTTGAAGGAATCCATTGTTCGGATGTGTTTTATGCTTAGAAATAGGCTTGTGTGCCTATAAAAATGGGTTGTAATCCCGTAGTTTATTTTCCTATTGAGGAAATGGCTCGAGAGCTTTGTGAAGGTTGTTGTGAGCACTCTTGAAGTAGATGCGAGATTCCTATCCAATCGAATGAACTGGAATCATTGATAAACAAATGGTACAACCCAAGGGATTTTGAACAGTGAAGGGAGTGCATTCCTTGGGTTGTGCAGGTTGTGGGGAAGAGAGAGTGGGTGGATTGGAACTATTGTAGGAGTACAACTTGGGTTTTTGGTTGATGAGTGTGGAGATTAGATAGTCAGAGGGCCATATCTCCTTTTGGAATCATAGCCTCAAGTTGAGGGTGGTCTTCTATTGAGGTAAAATTAATAGTAGTGCCTATGGCTAGGAGGTTCATACTTTGTATGAAACCAGTTCGTTAATCGTTAATAGATCATTTCTATGTTATGTTATTATGTTTATTCCACTATGAAAATGGTTTATATGAATGTTGTGTGTTTGTTGTGTGCTTATTGGATGAATTCATGTTCCTAATATATGTTGTTAGGTGCATTTAGAACTATGGTGTCAGTCAAATGGTTAAATTTATGTGAAATCTAGTGTGACAATCAAAGTGTCATCAAGCTTGCCAAAAATATAGTTCAACATCAGCACAAAAAATACATTGAACTACACATGCACTTTATTGGAAATATCATTCATGATCGAGTTATTGAAGTTCTATTTTTCCCTACAGAAGACCAAGTTGTAGACATTTTCACAAAGTCTCTTACAAAAGAGAATTTTTCAAACTTTGATCTATGCTAGAGGTTCAGGAAGTTGTCATTAAGGGGGGATAGGATCTAATTCCTCCTTCCTTCTCCTGTTGTGACACCTTTGTAAAAATCCTTCAATCCTATCACAAGTTGTTCTTAAGGGGGGATGTTAGGATATTTAGACACTTAGCAGTTAGTTAAGATCAACTTGGTCTAATGTGTCATTAGGTTAAAGTGTGTTTCTTTAATATGCATTAGTATTAATTTGTAAAATGATGGTCATGGCATGTCCAACATAGACTGATTTGACGAATCATATTCTCCTCAATCTTAATGGCTACATTGATCCATTGCATAACACCTAATTGATCCATGATCTCTATTTAAAGAACATGGAAGGTCATTTGCAAATGATTGATTATGAGAAACTCTATGCAATATATTTTCTTTTGCATTAATAAATTTCCTCAATTGGCCATGTTGTGTTGTTCCATGGATGTTTCCCCACAAGGGTTTTACCACGTAAAAACATCAGTTTGTTGATATTGGATATGGTTGTGTAAGTGGTTATTGAAGGTATTTGTCCTTTGTTAGAATACATGTTTTGTCAAACAAACACATTATCCCTCTAATACACTAACACATATGGCCACCTAATACTCTAACTCATACCCACTAACACATTAATCTTGTAGCACACTAACATTTATCCTAAACACATTAGTTCATACTTCCTAGCACACTAACTTATACCAACACACGAACTCATAACCCTAACACACATGAACCCTAAAAAAAATCTATACTATACCTAATTAAACACAAACCATTTATACACATATACTTACTAATACACCAACATGTATCTTTTTAACCTGTTATTTTATACCACCTAAAATTCTTCCCTAAACCCGGATCCTTAACCCATTATCCCATTAACCCCAACAAAATTACCCCTATGACATAAATTATATCCATGTAACTTAACATCCCAAGTCTCTCCCATCTGCCCCATTCCATTCCACCTTCATACCTCTCCTCTTGCATTCCATTCCACCTTCATACCTCTCCTCTTGCATCTATTACTACTAGACACCATAGAAATATATACATAGTAGACCCCACCTCTACAAGAGCACTCCAACCAATCAAATCCCACGAATAAGCATGAAAAACTCTTTTACAACTTATTCTTATTTAAATTGTATTTTCACCTAATTATAAAATCCCTCCTTGATTATGCTAAGTCTTTTATTCATCTTTTTTTCTGACCCCACAATGGTGCAACTAGAATTTTACAAAATCATTCCCTATATTTGGTCTCTTTGGGTATAATAGTATTTGTTACTTTAAATATTGAGGTTTTTCATATTCAAATTAGTTTTTTCTTGGTTGGGAGATATCATAGAAAATATTATGGTTATGAGTTGTTGGTTGACTTCGAAAAAAATAATTAATTCATATATCCTTAAGTGGTAGGTTTATGAATTAGTTAGGGTTTTCAAAGAAAATTATTTGAGGTATACCTTACGGAAATTTAATATTCTAAGTCATTAAAGGAAGATTGCACTTTTTTTTAGTATGCACACAAAGTATTTGATAAAATATCTAATAGAGAAACATGTTTAAATGTTATGGATGTATAACTTCGATTCTATTCTAAATATATATTATATGGAAGAGGGGGTATTTCTAGGTGTACCTTGAAAAACATTTGTAGATATTAACAAACACATTATAAAATTAATTTAAATGCCTCCTAAATTTATCTCTTGACATGTTATATACCCCTAATATCTTCCCCCTAAGAAACATTTGGCACCTCAGCAACTTATTAAAGTGAATGATTAAATTTTGTGGAGATGATTATCATGTTTAATATAGAAACAATTAAAATTAAAACAATAAATATCTCTCATTTTGTCTCTATATAAATTTAATAGTTATAATTACTCATAGTCTAATTGAAGAAAATGAGTTGGTATTTGCCAACGCGAAATTTCCCATTTGTAATAGCCATAGAATTTATAGTTTCATGATTATTTTTTTCATTATCCAAATCAATTACACCATTTCTCCCCAATACACTATAGTGTAGCCTTAGTGCAAAAGAGATACAATATCTACCTAACATGTCCAGGTGTATTCTTTCCAATATGTTCAAGATCAACTTAGAGAATGGAAATAACAATCATGTTATATTGAATGAATAGACAAAAA
Source organism: Picea sitchensis (assembly GCA_010110895.2). Lineage (NCBI taxonomy): Eukaryota > Viridiplantae > Streptophyta > Pinopsida > Pinales > Pinaceae > Picea > Picea sitchensis. Next base: position 36,792 of record SNQJ01S0012363.1, on the reverse strand, counting down.
GATAAATTAATATATTTGGGTTCATGAGCTTGCTTCTTCAACAAGCTTTATATATTGTAAGTGAATGTGAAAATCCTCCAATTGACCAACTTCATCTGGAATTCCAATGTCAATTTCACAATTAGACCTACCAAATATTATAAGCATCGGATCAATGTTGTTGGGCATACTTGTTTCTTCCATCAAAATTATGTGAGATCAAGATTTGAGGTCATCCATCTATGTCAAAAGTTGAGATACAATGCGTCTCTCCACTTCACTGTGTTCTATTTTTCCTCTTTGGATTTATTGAGTTAATATCATCGGGAAAATGGTATAGGAATCATCATTTAGTGCTTCTTGGAAAACCTTTTTGATATTTATTTCACTCTCTCTAAAAGATTTTGACGTAACTTCACTAGGAAATTTTGGATCACTTGAATGAATTGTTGCTCAAGTCCCTAAATAATGAATATGTTATACATAGATTGATATAAGCCAAGTTTTAGAAAAATAACACAAGTGCTTATTATTTGCTTACATATATTATAGATTAGTTAGCATGGATAAGTCTAGAATGGATTAATCTAATTTATTAATTAATTTATTAAGTGATATATGTCTAGAAAAATCACAACTTCAGTGCATTGCATTTAGTTTCTTAACTAAGGATTGATTATCAATATCTTTTATATTTTTTCAAATCCATGTATTGAGTTGAGTGTTGTTATTCTTGTTGTGGGGTATCTAGTGAAAGGGTTGGTCAACCCTTCTTCAAGAAAAATTTCACATAACTAGGATCTCAGGGAAGTCTCACCTAACCCATTCTCCAATATAGTATTCCCATGGAGGAGGATCATGGAGAGGGGTCGAACAACCCATCCTCAATGATGGTGTTTTTTTTATTGGTATCTATTGGTAGGGTATAATAACCACTCTTTTGTTAGAGTTTAATCTATTATTAGGTTTCTTTTCAATTTACTAGATAACCATATCATAGATAGGATCACTGAGAGAAACACAATCACAAGAGACACATCATTTATCTTGGGAAACCCTCATGGGGGAGAAAACCCAGAAAAAAATTCCTTAATATAGATAGCCAATACAATGCCAAGAGAATAAACCAAACACTACAGAAAGTCCTCTCCCAAGTAGTGTGCCTCTCTCTCTCTTCCTTCTTCTCCAACTGCAGCTCCAAACTTGCGCTCTGGATATCAAGTGAGTGAGTGAAAAAATGAGGCGTTGGCCTCCTTTATTTATACAATCTAGAAGGTGTTGAAAGGAAGTGTCTTTTCACTGGCAGGGTCGACTTCTCTTTTTGGGTGGTTAGAACCACCTTAATTTATTATGGGGGCTGACTTCTCATTTTTCATATTACAATTAGGGTTTGACCAATCCACAAAAGGGGATTTGGTCATTTACAATGCCCGACATGATCAATCCACAAAAGGGGATTGATCTAATGAATAATACATCAATAATAAATAGAATAATCTTTGCAGTTACAATATTTCAATAGTCCCCCTTAAAAAGAAGGGTATTCTTCAACAACATCAGGCGAGAGGGAGGGTAACATCATCAACAACATCTGGAACATTGACTGGCATATCTATAAATCATCGGAAGTTTTTATCATCATCAATATCATCAACAACACAGCACAAAGGTTGGATCATCATCAACATCAGCACTAGGCTGAGAGTCTTTGGCACAAAAATGGCATCACAGCACGAAGCTGGCTACACAATATCATCAGCACGAAGTTGGAATCACAGTACGAGACTGGAAACACAACATCATCAGCATGAAGTTGGCATCACAACAAGAGGTTGGCAATACATCATCATAGAATGAGGTTGGCACACATCATCACAGCATGAGGCTGACACATCATCATCACAGCACAAGGTTGGCACATCATCATCACAACACAAGGCTGGCACATCATCATAGCACGAGGCTCGCACATCATCATCACACCACGAGGCTAGCAGATCATCATAGCACGAGAATGGCACTCATCATCACAACACAAGGCTGGCACATCATCACAACATGAGGCTGGCACATCATCAGCATGAAGCTGGCATCACAACACTACTCCCCCTTTCAAGCGAGGTCCTTTCAAACTACACCAAGCTTATCTCGAAAGTGCTCAAAACTTATACGAGAAAGAGGCTTGGTCAACACATCAACAACTTGTTCATCCATGTTAACATATTGGAGATTTATGGCTCCTTCTGCACCATATCACGATGTAATGATATCGGATCTCTATGTGTTTTGACTTGTCATAGAACATAGGGTTCTCTGTCATCTTTGTGCAGCTCTAGTTATCACATAGGATCATGGTTTCTTCCATCTCTAGATCGAATTGACCTGTCAACAACTTTTGAATCCATATGGATTCACAACTAGAAAAACATGCAACAATGTATTCTTCTTCTGTTGTGTTGAGAGTAATGCTTGATTGCTTCCTACTCTGCCATGAGATCATGGCTGACCCCAGACTGAAACAACATCATGAAGTGATCTTTCTATTAGAGACACTTCCATCCCAATCTGGATCAGTATAACCACTCAGTCTGAAATCATGATCTCCATTATAACTGAGACCACAATCTAATGTACCCTTAAGGTACCTCATCACATGTTTTACAGCAACTAGGTGAACATGTCTGGGTTCTACCAGAAACTGACTCAAGGTGTTCACAGCAAAACAGATATATGGCCTGGTGTTCGTCAAATACATCAATTATCCAATGATCTGTCTATATAGCGTAGAATCAATCAATTATGACAAAGAATAAACAAGGAGCTTCAACTTTGTTTCCATGGGTATAATCATGGATTTTCACTCCATCATATCAAATCTCTTTAGTATTTCAACTGCATACTTCCCTTGGTTAAGGAAGATCCTCTCTAGGCTCTGCCATACCTAAATACCTAAGAAATAGTTCATTAGGCCAAGGTCTTTCATCTCAAATTCTATAGCGAGATTCTTCTTACATTCAATGATGAGCTTTTCTTCTCCAATTAAGAATAATTCATCCACATACAATATCAATATAGCAGGCTCATCATTCATAACCTTGAAGTAAAGGTTAGAATCAACTTTACTCTTGGTAAAGCCCAAGCTTGTCAAAAAACTGTCAATCCTTCCATACCAAGCTCTAGGAGCTTGCTTCAATCTGTATAGAGCCCTGTTCAACTTGCAAACATGAGTCTTCATGTATTCAACTTCAAACCCTTGAATTTGTTTGATATACACTTCTTCTTAAATGACACCATTCAAGAATGTTGTTTTCACGTCCATGTGGTGTAACTTCCACTTCATCTTAGCTGCAAGGGATATGATGGTTCTGATTGAAGTGTATCTGGCTACAGGAGAAAACGTCTCTTCATAATCAATGCCTTCCTTTTGAGAAAATCCACGAGCAACAAAACTTTCTTTATATTTCTCAATACTTCCATCAGTAGCATGTTTTATTTTGAAAATCCATTTGGAAGATACCACATCCTTGCTCTTCAGTCTGGGAACTATTTCCCATAAATCATTCTTTATGATGGATTGGTATTCTTCTATCATGGTATCTGCCCATTCTTTCTTCTGAATGGATTCTCAAAAGTAGGTAGGCTCCTTCTCTAAGAGATCACACATCAAATCCATATAACTGGAGAAGGGATTAGGTTTTTTCACTTGTCTCATGGTTCCTTCTCGGACACCATACTTCTCTCCATATTGAATAAGTTCCCTTTCCCAGGTTGGCTTTCTCTTGTGGGAGATCGTCATATGGGGAGGTTCTTGAGATTCTACTATGTCATGGTCTTCTAGAATCTCCTCATCAGGGGAAGCTATGACTTCCCTCACTGGTTCTGCAACTCTGGGAGCTACAGGTTCCTCTTCATATACTTCTTCAAGATGGCATCTTATTGATTTCTTGATTGTTTCATCTTCATCAAAGGTTACATCCCTGTTGATCTCAATATGATGGTAACCTAGTATATAAACTTTGAAGGCCTTGGAGACCTCACAGTATCCAAAAAATATTCCCTTCTTTCCTGAAGGGTCCAGCTTGGTTCTCTTCTCTTTTGGAATATGTACAAATACTGGGCAGCCAAATATTTTGAGATGGCTTACTTCTGGCTTCTTTCTGGAGAACATCTCTTCAAGGGTCTTAAACCCAAGTGCACTATGGGACAATCTGTTTTGTACATATACTATTGTTTTTGTTGCTTCTGCCCATAAACACATTGGAAGATCTTGATCATGGATCATGGTCTTCACTGCTTCCATTATAGTTCTGTTATTTCTTTTTTCTACACCATTTTGTTGAGGATTGTAGGGAGTGGTGAGCTCCCTCTTGATCCCAACATATTTGCAAAATTTTACAAACTCTTTTGATCTGTATTCTCCTCCATTATCTGACCTGAGTATCTTGATCTTTCTTTCATAAATATTTTATATCCAAGATTTGAATTCTTTGAATTTACTGAACACTTCATCTTTTGATTTCAAAAAGTAAACATGGGTTTTACGAGAATAGTCATCAATAAAATATACATAGTATACATACCCAACGATGGAGGATGATGGCATTGGGCCACACCCATCTGAGTGAATGAGCTCTAGGAATCCTTCTTCTTTATTGTCTCTCTTCGGAAAAGGGTTCTTGATGTTCTTTCCTTGTGCACATCCATTGCACACACCTTCATGGTCAACCTTGAGTTCTGGTAGACCTATGACTGCCTTGCTTACATAAGATAATGCCTTGTAGTTGATGTGGACTAATATTCTATGCCAAAGTTCACATGGATTCTCAATGGAGTGTTCCATGGCTGCTTCTAAGTGACCCTTCAACTTATACATGACACCTTCTTCTTTTCCAATAACAATTTCTTCTTCCATGGTTTTTCCTTTGGCCCACATAAGGAATTATCCATCTATGAAGAAAACTTTGAAGCCTTTATTTTCTAAAGATGAGATGGTGAGTAAGTTATTTGTCAAACCTGGTACATATAGTACATCCTTCATCTTCATTGGGGTCCATGAATTAAGCTTGTAATTTGATTCTCCTACTCCCTTGATAGGATATTGATAAGATTCTCCAAGTGTAACTTTCTAAGAAAACTTATTTTCTAAAAGGAAAGAGAGAACATCTATTTGACCTGTCGTGTGCTTGGAAGCAACACTATCAATGAGCCAAGTGTCCTCACCAAGTGATATTGATCATGAGAGGGCATATATTAAGACATAGTCTTCAATTCGTTATTTTATCATCTTTGTGGGTGGCTCTTCATCTTCAACTGCATGGGCATGGTGCCTCTTATTTTTCCTCTTGTATTTTTCTCATCTAGATGGGAAATGTTTTGCAATATGTCCCATCTCGTCACAATGGTAACATTGGTAGGATGAGAAATATCTCTCTCTTCTTTGTCCTTTCTGAAACTTCTAGAATCTCCTTGGTTGAGATTTTTTATGTGTGAATGTTTTTGGGGGGTGACACTCCTTATGAGTTTCTTTCTAGAAGTAAGACTTATTTCTTCCTCCTTTAATGTGAGTAGCTAGGGTTTTATCTTCACCTCTTGATAGCAAAGCTTCTTGGTTATCTACTCTTGATTATTCTTGAATACATTCTTCCCAAAGAATGTCGAATTGTAGTTTCTCCTTTCTGGCACAAATATTTTGGATGAATTCATCCCAAGGTCTTGTGAGACCATTAAGGGATGTCATTATGAGTTTGTATTCATCTATAATATCTCCAATTGCTTATAGTTGTTCTTTGAATTGTGATATTCTGGAGAAATATTCCTGGATTGTTTCTCCTTTCTTCATCCTTGTATTATTGAGTTGATTTCTTAGATTCATCTTATGATTTATGTTCTTTCCTCCATATGATCTGGTTATGGAATCAAAAATTTATTTTGGAGTCTTCTTTGAAGACACTTGAGGAATCAAGTGATCTTTAATAAAATCTGTGTTAAGAACCTGAATAGATCTACAAATATAATCACCACAAATATTGAATACACAATATATCCACAGAGCAAGATAAAAGAAACCACACTATAATATTACCAAACCCTTGAGGTAGGGAAACACCATACAATCGATCATATTATGGAAGGGATCATCTCCTGTTCACTTGCCTCTTCGAAGGGGCTTCCTCGTAATGAACTTCAGCTCCAAATACAATACTTCTCTTCATTTCCCCTTACATTGTTTGAACCCCTTTATATAGTGCTACCATTACCTAAGAACATTCTAGAGGAGGAATCCTCTAGAAGTATAACCTTCTAAGAAGTCCTCTTACATTTATTATATCTAACTACCATAGTGGACCTTATTTAATAATATAGTGGACCTAGTCCACCTTACATTGAATAGTCTCCACTATCATCACTATGGGCCATCTGGGCCCCCCCACTACCTGTCTAGCTACCTTACATTCCATCCCCCTTATGAAAGCATTGTCATCAACGCTTGATGTACAACCATATACCAGGGTCCCATGGATAATTGTGGACCATAATGTTGAAGAATATTGGAGAGCCAAGGTCCCATGTAGAAAGGAAATCCACCATGCTGAAGTAGTCCAACTGCCATTGTAAACTAAGGTCCCATGTCCAAGTTCTCATGTGAACTCCACATGGAAGATATCGGCACCCAATAACCAACTGAAAATGATGCTCCCAATACTGCCACCTATCATGTGGATCCAAATAAGAATATTCATCCACATAGTGGGAGAGGATCAAAGATGAATCTGGAAGGAACAATACCATTGTAAATTATGTAGACTGAACGCTGGTAACTAGCTCCTGATGTAGGACATTAATGTTCTCTACAGAAGGTGGAGTAGAGTCATCAAATAAAATATGAAAGTGGTTGTCATCCCAGAAATGACAACTATCCATATACCAATCATCACAATCGTCCTCAAAATCATACCAAGCACATATTTCTTGATTATATTCATCCTTGATGTCTGCCATAAGAAATATATGTTGCATGTTATCCAATGAATCTCGAATACTACGGAAACTATCATTGAGGCCATTTGCAAGGTCATGCAATCTAGCATCCAATGTGTCATACAATTTGGATTTGAATGCTTCAAGAATTCTCTTGATGGTTTGAGAGGAAATAGCCATCTGAGCACCCTATGAATTATTTGGTCCCACATCCATCATGAAAAAACCCAAAAAATAGAACAACAAGTTACTGCAGAAAATCGCGGCGTTTTCCAGAAAAAACCCTGAAAAACTGTCGAATTTAAAATGTTCATAACTTCACTTTCCAGACTCCATTTCAGCTGATTTTGTTTTTGAAATTGGGTGAAATTGTGAGAGGAACTCAGATCTATAATTTATTTGGGAAAATTCGTCCTCCAGATGCTACAGAAATAAAAAAAAAAACAAATCGCATCGTCGTCCGCGGAAAAAACCCTGAAAAATTGCAAATTTTAAAACTTCAATATCTTGACTTCTCGGACTCTGTTTCAGAYGATTTGTTTTTTAACTTGGGTGTTTTTCTGAGAGGAACTCAGATCTACAACCTGTTTCTGCAAATTTTTCACAAAAATATACTGAAAATTTATGGAATGTCGCGACCCTCTTTTTCTTCTAGAAGTAGAACCTTCTAAGAAGTCCTCTTACATTTATTATATCTAACTACCCATTTATTATATATAACTAGCATAGTGAACCTTATTTAATAATATAGTGGACCTATTCCACCTTACATTGAATGGTCTCCACTATCATCACTATGTAAGGTAGCTAGAGAGGTAGTGGGGGGGCCTAGAGGGCCCATAGTGATGATAGTGGAGACCATTCAATGTAAGGTGGACTAGGTCCACTATATTATTAAATAAGGTCCACTATGGTAGTTAAATATAATAAATGTAAGAGGACTTCTTAGAAGGTTCTACTTCTATAAGATACCTCCTCTAGAATGTTCTTAGGTAATGGTAGAACTATATAAAGGGGTTCAAGCAATGTAAGGGGACATGAAGAGAAGTATTGTATTTGGAGTTAAAGCTCATTAGGAGGAAGCCCCCTCAAAAAGGCAAGTGAACATGAGAGGATCCTTTCCATAATAGGATCCATTGTATGGTGTTTCCCTACCTCAAGGGTTTGGTAATAATAAAGTGTGTTTTTTTTTTATCTTTCTCTGTGGATCTATTGTGTATTCAGTATTTGTGGTGATTATATTTGTATATATATTGTGGTTCTTAACAAGTGGTATCAGAGCACTTTCCTTGGCAGACATTGTGGGCAAATATTTTTTATTTTTGCAGATGTTTTTTTTTAGAGAAGAAAAAAAGGGGGTCGCGACATTCCAGAAAATTTCAGTATATTTTTGTGCAAAATTTGTAGAAACAGGTTGTATATCCGAGTTCCTCTCAGAAAAACACCCAAGTTGAAAAATAAAATCGTTTGAAACGGGGTCCGGGAAGTCAAGCTATTGAATTTTAAAATCTGCAATTTTTCAGGGTTTTTTCCGCGGACGACGCCACGATTTTTTTTTTCTGTAGCATATGGATGTTGAATTTGTCCAAATAAGTTACATATATGAGTTTCTCTCACAATTTCACCCAATTTCAGAAACAAAATCACCCGAAACAGAGTCCGGAAAGTGAAGTTATGAGCATTTTAAATTCAACATTTTTTCATAGTTTTTCCGAAAAACGTCACGATTTTCTGCAGTAACTTATTGTTCTATTTTTTTGGTTTTTTCATGATGGATGTGGGACCGAAGAGTTCATAGGGTGCTCATATGGTTATTTCCTCTCAAACCCTCAAGAGAATTCTTGAAGAATTCAAATCCAAATTGTATGACACATTGGATGCTAGATTGCATGACCTTGCAAATGGCCTCAATGATAGTTTCCATAGTATTTGAAATTCATTGGATAACATGCAGCAGATATTTCTTATGGCGGACATCAGGGATGAATATAATCAATAAATATATGCTTGGTATGATTTTAAGGCTGATTGTGATGATTGGTATATGGATAGTAGTCATTTCTGGGATGACAACCACTTTCATATTTTATTTGATGACTCTAATCCACTTTCTGTAGAGAGCATCAATATGACAAATCGAGAGACAATGATTATTACCGGTGTCCATCCTACATATTCTACAGTGTTATTATTCCTTCCAGATTCTACTACGACCATTTTCTACTATGTGGGTGGATATTCTTATTTGGATCCACATGACAGGTGTCAGTCTTTGGAGCATCATTTTGAGTTGGTTATTGGATTCCAAAATCTTCCACGGGGAGTTCACATGAGCACTTGGACATGGGACCCGAGCTTACAATGGTGATTGGACTACTTCAGCATGGTGGCTTTCCTTTCTACATGGGACCTTGGTGCTCCAGTCTTCTTCATCATTATGGTCCACAATTATCCATGGGACCCTAGTATATGGTTGTACATCAAGCATTGAGGACAACGCTTTCATAAGGGGGATGGAATGTAAGGTAGCTAGAGAGGTAGTGGGGGGGCCTAG
>SNQJ01S0012363.1:0-27231 GCA_010110895.2 Picea sitchensis | reverse complement strand
CAATGTAAGGTGGATTAGGTCCACTATATTATTAAATAAGGTCCACTATGGTAGTTAGATATAATAAATGGGTAATTAGATATAATAAATATAAGAGGACTTATTAGAAGGTTCTACTTCTAGAAGATTCCTCCTCTAGAATGTTCTTAGGTGATGGTAGCACTATATAAAGGGGTTCAAGAAATGTAATGAGACATGAAGAGAATTATTATATTTGGATCAGTATCTCAATAGGAGGATGCCCCCTCGAAAAGGCAAGTGAACAAGAGAGGATCCCTTCCATAATAGGATCTATTGTACGGTGTTGCCCTACCTCAAGGGTTTGGTAATAAAAAAGTGTGGTTTCTTCTATCTTTCTTTGTGGATCTATTATGTATTCAGTATTTGTGGTGATTATATTTGTAGATATATTTAGGTTCTTAACAATCTGCAATGATTCTCTTGGCCCTAATTGTGTCATTTTGGTGTTTTGTTTTAGCTGCGACATCGATGGGTTCTAGTACATCTTATTTAATGAATCCTGCTAGGTCATTCTCTTCAAGAATCATTCCAATACTATACTTCCAGGCACGAAAATTTTCCACACCTTCTAGCTTGTCAACAATCTTAGTGCTTGCAGACATCTTTTACCTGGAGCTAGGAAAGTGACCAAACAATGAAAATGCTCAGAATTGAATTTTGAACTTACCAAGAGGTGCGCTTAGCTAAGGCGAGTAGCCTGGTGTGGTTAGATCTCAGAAAATCCAACTTTTCCCCATTCAAACTTGACCAACAGATTTATGGACTGGTGCTTCTAGTTTTCTGGTACTTCTGGTTTTATGGTGTTTCTATTTCCCTGGTACTTCTAGTTTTTGGGTACTTCTGGTACTGGTGAAAACTAGGGTTTCACTTTTTGGGAGTTCTATCCACTGAAAAGGTGCACTGAAGGTGCCAAAGAGTTCCTTGGGTTAGGGAGAAATTTTCTAGATGACTTTTGGAATGAAATTCTTCTTCAATAAAAGCTTTAATTTTCATGTACGACAATAGTGACGTTTTTCTTCTTCTTGTGAAATATGTTCTCTTCAGCTTAGCTCTAATACCATGTTAGAGTTTAATCTATTATTAGGTTTCTTTTCAATTTACTATATAACCATAGCATAGATAGGATCACTGAGAGAAACACAGTCACAAGAGACACATCATTTATCCTAGGAAAACCCTCATGTGGGAGAAAACCCAGCAAAAACTTCCTTAATATAGATAGCCAATACAATTCCAAGAGAATAAATCAAACACTATAGAAAGTCCTCTCCCAAGTAATGTGTGTCTCTCTCTCTCTTCCTTCTTCTCCAACTGCAGCTCCAAAATTGCACTTTGGATATCAAGTGAGTGAGTGAACAAATGAGGTGCTTGCCTCCTTTATTTATACAATCTGGCAGGTGTTGAAAGGAAGTGTCTTTTCACTGGCAGGGATGATTTCTCTTTCTGGGTGGTTAGAACCGCCTTAATTTATTATGGGGGTTGACTTCTCATTTTGCATATTACAATTAGGGTTTGACCAATCTGCAAAAGGGGATTTGGTCATTTAGAATGCCCGACATGATCAATCCACAAAAGGGGATTGATCTAATGAATAATACATCAATAATAAATAGAATACTCTTTGCAGTTACAATATTTCAACACCTTCAAGCATGGTATAATCATGGATGGGGAGCATGGAAAATGGTCAAACGACCCTTATAGAGGTATGTAATTCATTTTGTGTTGTATACAATGAAAGGTTCTATCAACCCTTATTCAATAAAAGTTTTCTCGTGAGAAGGATGTCATGGAATTGTTGGAAAATATTTCCTCTAGCATAATATTCTCATGGAGGTGAGAATAGAGAATGGTGGGATGACCTTTCTCAATGATGATATTCATGTCATGAGGATTATAGTGGAAGGTTCAGCCAACCCTTCTTCAAACATAATATTCTCATGGATATGGAGCTTGTAGAATGGTTCACTAACCATTTCTAAAGGAAGGTATTTGTGTCAATGGGTATCCAATGGTAGGGTTAGTAAACCCTTCCTCAAGAAAATTGTAACATCCAACTCCACTGATCAATTTTTCATAACATTGTTTATTCTTTTAGGACACTTGTGTGTAAGTGATCCAGTTAAAAGCATGGCACTTTATGATTATCTATGTTTGTTATGAATTTATGCAATGTTTGAATATTGAAAATTGATTATAACTAATGTATAGCATTGAAATGTATTATGATGAGGTTTCATGAGTGTGCAGGAAATGTGACATGATAAGGATGTTGATAGCATCGACAGACTTACTTAGACTCTGGATTGAGTCAGGGAATGGACTATTGACTTTGACTATGAGTACGTGTTTTTCTTACGTGTGTATTATGATGATTTCAGTTATGGATTTCATGTATAAGAGTTATTAATATTATCTTTGTCAGCAGATGCATACATGGTCACGCTTTCTAATCCAACTCACATATGGAGTAAAGGGGTCATACACAGATATCATATGAATGAGGGAGATGTGTGGTAGCCTCTTGTCACAGCCTACTATCACTCCCGCCGTGAACTGAACTGTAGGTTAACGATTACCTTGTTCTGATAGGTTCACGATGTTGTGAGGGAAGACTGAGACAATAGCTCATGAGGATTTTTGAGGGGCATGAAATAAGGAAGATTCCTTATTCCTAAGTAAGACCTTAGTCTCACACAAGGTCGACGAGTGGAGTATTGACTCCAAGTGTCAGAAAACTTCCAAACTAGTCAATGGCGAGTGGCACCCTTAGAGCAAGGAGGTGAGTCTTGAAGGGCACATTGCATGAATAAAATTATGAGTCAATAAAAATCTAAAAGACCTTAGAAAATAAAATGAATACTTAGACTTTGTTAGAATAGATAATAAAATAGTTGTTTAGAACTGATATAAAAGAGAAGTGAGTTTATATAATTTTGTATTAAATTATGGAAAGGAAGATAATAAAGTCTAAGTTTAATCGTTATGCCTGATAAAATTCTATAAATGGTAGAAATGGGTATAAGAGAGATTAGTATAATTAAAATATAGAGAAAGGAAAATAAATTAATAGGTTTGCACAATGTGTGTATGTGATTAATAAATTTAAGGAATTTTAAATTAAAAGAAAATATATTCATGGGAGAATGGGTAATCAACATAGAGTTAGTATCCTAAGTCAATCAACCTCTAAATCCTAACTAAGAGAAGAGTCATAATCAAACTCCAACTGTAAATTAGTTAGGGGACACAATAAAAGACGAATTGGGGAACTAAGGGACAACTAAGCGAAAATCTAGGAACTAATTGAGGAGTGTGAGGGAAATTGCATAATTATTTAATTTAAAAAATAAATAAATAAATAAACATGTGAAACATGGGGAAAGAGTGACATGTTGGGGGTGAATAATCTCTAATTAAATTACAAAAAATTGTTTATTTGTGCATGGATGGAGAAGTGTCAAGGAAATTTATATTATAAAAAGAATGGTGAGGAAGAGGGAAGGTACCCTATTGTTGGATGAATGAAATGTTGGTAAAATTTCTATTGACTAAGTTTACTTGTGTGAGTTAGGATGGAAGCTTGTGCAATAGGTGGAAGTCTCTCCTTGCGAGGGAAAGCTTGAGCTAATTTGTTCTGAAATTTTGTGTGTGACCCCTTTGCATCTCAGGGGATAAGGGAGAAGAAGAGTACCCCTAGCGTTGTCTAGGAGGTACCGGTGAGGTCAACTTTCTAGTAATTTCTGAATTATATACATGTTTCAAAAAGAAAAGGGCAAGAATCAGTGGGTAATTCGAGAATTTGTCATGCGATTATTTACATTGTGTTATAAATAAAAGAACACAATGATTGATTACTAGTTACACGTTTTTTTTAATTTTGTTCTAATTATGTTTATGTAACGAAATGTTAAATTTTAGGTCATGTGTGGAAGGAATTGTAAGATTTCAATTCCTCGATATAATTGCTTCTATACCTCTATGTTTTCAAACTAAATGGTTGTTTATTGTTATTATTGTAGAGTTTTCCTCTGGTAAATGAAATAAAAATAAAAAGGGTCATAACCACATAGTTTTACTTGTTATTCTCTATGTGAAGGGATTTTTAAAATGTTCATGGAAACTTTTCAATGCAACACGATTAGGGATGTATCCCTCTGCACCGATTGTCTTATTAGATCACTGAGTCTCTAAATTTGATTTCTTCATGTTGTCTTTAACATGTTTAGAAGGAGGAAACAATTTGACTACTTAAGGTTTAATTATTTTTTACATAGAAGCGAAATATACTAGTCATTCATTTGGGAAACGAAGATTTAACTTCCACCTTGTTAAAATATAAGTATATAAGCGACCACTGATTTACACTCATTTGGATTACCACAATAAATACGTTACAGAGTGCATTATATAATTTCTAATTTTAATAAAAATATTTCCTTTGATTGATATCACCGATACTGGTGATCAACGCATTGATTATGCAACTTGTACGAGTCAATGATCAAAACGTTCGTTGATTGGTTCTTTATTTTTTCACTTCGAAGTCCTTCAAAGTATATATATGTGTGTGTGTGTGTGTTTTTGGTAAATATTTTATACTCTTCAAGAGTTTATGCATTTAGTGGTAATAGAATACAATGAGACAAGTCACATAACAATGTGTTAATTTCGTTGTTTTGAATTTAAAATGATGTTATAATGGCTTTTCATTCCTTGATATGTTATTTGCAAGTAGTAAATTGTATTTATGATTAAGGAAGGTAATCTAAATCTTGTTGTTCATAAAAGTGTTGTTTATGGGCTTGAATGCATCGAAATGATTATTTTATATCTTGATTGGAAAAAAAATTCTTCTATTAATGTAATAATTAATATAGTTAATTTGACACATTATTCATGTTGATGTTATATTAATGATTATTGATGTTTGTAGTTAGAATTAAACTAACAAGAATGGAACCTAATTGTGATTGTGCTTTAGCATGTATAAAGGTCGCGCGAGTTTGTGCAACCTCAACCTCATTTAATGTAATTAAGATAAATTTATTGTGTACTTAATTATTACTTTAGATAACATCCTTATAATGATGTTAGAACATAATTCAGTTCTCGATGAGTGGAAATGTATTTTTTATAGCTAATATAATATGGTTTGATTATATTTTGTGCTTTCGTTACTCTTCTTGATCGGATTTTTGGTGGAGTTATTACAAAAATATTTTAAATAATGGGGATTTAAGGGAAGGGTCAACTGACCCTTCCTCTATCACAGTATTCTTGTGGATAGGATAAAGGAGAGGATTCAAACAACCCTTCCTCGGTGATGGTATCCTCATTGTAGGGTATCCATATGAAGGGTCTGTAAATCCTACCTCAAGCATAGTATTCTCATTGAAGGGGAGCATGGAGAATAGTCAAACGCCCTTTATAAGAAATGGAATTTACATCATAAGGTATCCAATGGAAATGTTATACAATGCTTCCTCAAGCAATATTTTCACATGGGGGGATCATATGGCATTGCTGGAAAACAATTCCTCCAATATAGTATTCTCATGGAGGAGGAGCATGGAGAAGAATTGACCAACCCTTCTTGAAGGATAATGTTCAAATCAAGGGGTATCCAATGGAAAGGTTGGTTGACCATTCCTCAAGCAATTTTTTAAAATAATAGGGAAATATGGGAATGGTCAACTAACCCTTCCTCCATCATAGTATTCTTATGGAGGAGGAGCATGGAAAATATAATAAGCCCTTTCTCAAGAAAATATTTCGAGTAAGGGGAATCTAAGGAAAGGATCAACATACCCTTCCTCTTGCATAGTATTCACATGGATGGAAGCATGTCGAAGGGTTTGTTGACCTTTCCTCAAGGATGGTATTCATCTCATGTGGTATCCATTGAAATGGTCTGTCGATTCTTCCTTAAGAAAAAATTTCACATATGGGGAATCTTAGGGAAGGGTTTCCCAACCCTTCCTCCAGAATAATATTCTCAAGTGGAGAAACCACAAAGAATGGTTGGCCTGGTATTTTTTAAGGATGGTATCCATGTCACAAAGTATATAGTGGAAGGGTCAACCAACCATTTTTCAAACATTTTTTTCAAAATGGGGGTCCCAAGGAACTATCGGCAAACCATTTAGACCATCATAGTATTCTTATAGAGGTGGATAATGGTAAATGTTATGCTAACCCTTCGTCGATTATGGTATTCTCATTGCATGGTATCAAGTGGAAGGGTCACCAATTATCCTTGAATCATAGTATTCTTAGGTAGGGTTAGCATAGAGAAGGGTCAATCAACCCTTGTTGAAGGATGTTATTTGCATTAAGTGATACCTAGTGGAAGTGTCAACTAACCTTTCCTTAATTATGGTATTCTCATGGAGGGGGATCATGGAGAAGCATCTCCATCCATTACTCAAGGATGGTATCCAAATCATGGGATAGCAAGTGGAAGGGTCAATCAATCAATCCTTAAGAAATGTTTTAGTGTAAGGGGGATATTAGGGAAGGATTTGTTGACCTTTATTTAAGAAAACTATTCTCATAGAGGGGGCCATTGAGAAGGTTGGCCAAACTTTTCTAAAGGATGGTATTTTAATCAAGGTTTATCTAGTTTAATGGAAAACCAACCATTCCTCAAGGATAGTATTAGTATTGTTGGGTATCTAGTAGAATGGTCAGCAAACACTTTCTCCATAAAAACAATTCCTTAAGGGGAATCTTGTGGAAGGTTCAAATGACTCTTCATCTAACATAGTATTCTTATTAGGAGAGACCATGTAGAATTTTAAATTGAAACTATCTAAAGGATGGAATTTTCATTATGAGGTATGAAATGGAAGTGTTAGACAACCCTTCTTCAAACATATTGTTCATGTAATGGGTATCCCTAAGAAGGGTCAGACAACCCTTCCTCGTTGATAGAATTATTATGGAGGAGTTTCATAGATAAATGTTGGCCAAAGCTACATCAAGGATGGTATTCGCATGGAATATGAGAATGGAAAAGCATCAACTAACTCTTTCTCAAGTATGGTATTCCTCAAGAAATGATTTTGTGTAAGGGGGATCCCAGTGAAGTGTTGGTTGACTCTTCCTCTAATATAATATTCCCATGGAGACTAAGCATGGATAATGGTCTCTCTACCCTTCCTCAAATCTAGTAGTCAGGTCACGTGATGTCCAATGGAATTGTCAGTTGACCCATTTTCACACGTAGCATTTTAGTAGTGGGGTACCCTATTAAAACATTGATCTAGTCTCCTTTAAGAGTAATAGATTCATCTAAGAGAGCCCAGAGAAGTACCAATCAACCCTTATTACAAAATAGTCGGTCATTTATCAATCATAGTATTCTCATCTAAGATATCACGGGGAAGGGTTGACTGGCCCTTCCTTCACTAACAATACTATGAAGGTGATCATGGTGAAGGGTTAACCGATCCTTTTTATAAGATTTTTCCTTCTCAAACTCATATAATATTTTATTTTATTATGGCATTTCATTTAAGTTATATATCACATTTTATGTATAATTTGAAAATGTTTTCATTTAATTTTATTTATTTAGCAAAATATGTTCTCTAGTCTTGTTACTCTTATCCAATTCAAAAAGAATTTGTTTCTTTGGATAATAGTTGAACACAAGATTGGAGAATTTTCAAATGAATGGTATGTCGAGTTAGTCAAGTCATTCAATTTACACCTAGATTTATATATTTATGACATGGAAAAAGGAAAAACATTACTTCTATTGGCATGGTCATGTCTATGGATGTGATCAATGAAGACATTGTGGTTCCAAATTGAGGTAGTTGAAAACAACATTTTTTTTTATTACAAATTTACCTTCCTATTTCTAATTATCATCTAGATTTAATGAAAAGTGATATAGACACTAATGAAATATCTTTAAAAAAATAAGGTTTGGTTTTACCATCATATGATTGATCACATTGGTCAGGGACAAATAAATGAAGTGATTTGAGAGATGGTATTGTAATAGTTTTAAAAAATGTTTGTGGATGTAATACATCTACTCAATATGACCAATAAGCTCACAAATACTCGTCAAAAAAGTAATATAACATTCCTTGGAAGAGCTTATATCATAGACTTAGAAAAAATATATTAGTAAAGTATCTCTCAAGTATTTGAAGGAATGTTCTTCAAAGTGATCATGCAAAAGGCTAGTTTAAGTTATGAAAAATCAGATGGTAGTCAAAATGAAAATATCAAATATTTCTCATTCAACGATAAAAAAAAATTCTATTGATATTAAAAGATGTGTTATAGAACCTATTTCTCATTTAACGATAAAAAAATTTCTATTGATATTAAAAGATGTGTTATAGAACCTCCACTTTTGAAATATTAGAAAGTGGATGAGAAGGAAGTTTCACAGCTTGTTTTATCACTTGTCACAAACTTTACAACAACACTAAAAAACGATATCATATTCCCTTTCAACCATGGGACCAAGCTTCTTTATGAACCTAAATTTGAATATAAAGTTGAAATGAAAACCTTACACTTCTATATCTTTCCTATTTCATTTCAACCATGGGACCAAACTTCCTTATAACCTAAATTTAAATACAAAGTTGAAATAAAAACCTTAAACTTTTATATCTTTGATCGACAACATAATATTTATTCTTCGAAAAAATAATTGAAAATGATAAATATACATCGTTTCATTCCAGATTTCATTACCATAAAGCTTGTTTTATTCATTCTAGTGTTCCATAGAACATTATGAAAAAAAATTAAAATTGACAAGGAATATTCTAACATTTCCTTCATTGATCAAGTCCTAAAAGAAATGTAGAAATGGATATATATATATATAGTAATAGGCGAAGCCACCTAGGGAAGAGACACGTTGTCTTAAAATAATGGAGAGTATAAATGTTATTTTTTAGAACCATTCTCCACCATGACCTAATTTGGTGTATAATTTTAATTTGTTTCTTACTCTTAAAATGTATTGAATTGTAAAATTTTCATAATTTTAATTTGTTTCTTACTCTTAAAATGTATTGAATTGTAAAATTTTCAAAATGAGTGTATGGATGTTTTTGGATTTTGAAGAAATGACACTCTAAAATACAATATAATTCTTATCTTGATATCTCGAATAATTTATGGAATAAATGGTGGGCTATGTTTAAACTATATAAAAATGGAATCAAGCAAGATGGCTTCAATCGAATAAAACAAAGCAAGGTGGTTTTAATTTTTTTTAGACCATTGCATGATATGGATAAAAATAAATTGGAAATTGTAATAGAGAAAATAATGGATAGGTATATTTGGTTGAGTACAATAGTTGACCATAATGTTCATGCATAAACTTTAGCACAATATTGAAATTGCTTCAAAGATGAAAGAACAACAAGAAATATTATTTGTGAATTATTTAAGAGATCAAGATAATGAATTCTACACTTTTCAGTAAATTTCTAATAAAAATGTGGTTGAAGTATAGAAAACTGTTAGAAATGATTTTGTATAGCTATGCACTATTAAATGATGAAAGAACTACAAAAAATATTATTTGTGAATTATTTAAGAGATCAAGATAATGAATTCTACACTTCTCAGCAAATCTCTAATACAAATGTGGTTGAAGTATAGAAAACTGTTAGAAATTATTTTGTATAGCTATGAACTATTATATGCATGGAGAAGCAAGAAAAATATTTCGGGAAGAAGAGGAAGAGAAATAGGAGCCTAAAATGCCTAAGGCCATAGAAAACATTTTGGACATATATATTAAGAAAACAAATATTAATGTAATAGTTGACTATGAGAGAAATATATCACACATTGTTTGTTGATGTTGTTATTCATCATTATTGCAGGGCACACTGATGGGAATTATCTCTCTTCAACCTCTCTTCTGGAAAAATTTGGAAAAATTTGATATTGTGAAATTATTGTTTTTCCTTGGTTCAAACACAGAAACTTGCACCTACATATTTCTAATTGATTTCAATGTATCATATATGGTTTGTAATGCATTCTCTCAATTCTCCAATAGATCAAAGAAACATGTAAAAGAATACTCATTCATTGGCATTTATAGGAATAATTCAAATGATTCCTACATAGACTACTCTATTATACAGTGTTGGAGAATTGAATGGGAAGGGGGCAATTTCTCTATTATTCATATGGAGATGCATTGGTTTGATGAAATTCTACCACTTTTTGATGCACCAATGTTTAGATATTTAAGTTTGGATTCAATAAAATGTGTTTTTTTTCAAAAGAAGGGATCCAAAAGTTTCAATATTACATAGTTGACACTTTTACCTCACCTAAAGGCACAATTCTTTCAATATATGATGGGTTTATATTTATTCATTCTATGATCAAATAAGGAAATAGAAAGCTCATTTCACTTGTGGAAACAATTCATTAACAACTATACATGATTTGTTTATAAAACATTATTACTTGATTTACAAAAGGGTAGTTTTTTTCAATACTTTCTAATATTTTATTTGATTAAGTGTTTTTTCTGATTAATTTTTTAAATATATGTTTTCAATCCCTATATTTAGTGGTAACTGTCAAATACAATTATTAACAAGAATATTCTAGTAAGAATGGGAAATCCAATCAAGATGACAAGGCAGATTTTATTAATAATCACAATTCAAATTTTAAATCCCAAGCTAAGAGTAAATAAGCAAAAGAAGAAGGAAATTCTATATGTTTGAAACAATGTGCTTAAAATCTTAAATATTGTAAATTGTTTTCAATGTCTATAAATAAAAAATGCATACCTATATTATTTTGTATGACATGGAAATACAAGAGACAATCCTTCAAAAATTGATACAAATCAAAACAAGGAAATATATAGTTCCATGTCATAACATGTAAAGGAAGAAATAGTCCAATCAAGTATGGTTGTTGGAGTAAGACCTACTAGCTTTAGTGTATTTTATCGCCATTCCACCTTCAACAAATCATTGATAGGTATGAAACATAATGATTCTTTGTAAGTATTTCAAAATATGTAGAAAATGCATCATGAAATATATGACAAACACCATTTCTTTGTGCAGATTCACATAATAATGTGTTGTTGGTAATATAATTGGAAGATTTTTTGTTTAGTTGAAACCTTCCAAAAGAGAAAAGAAGTATCTGAAAGTGTTGACAAAGACAATGCTTTTAAAATACAAATCAAAATGGTATGAGTCATGACAACATGCATTAAAATTCTTGGAATTATGTTTTAACAAATTCCAAGTTGGAATATGGTCAACCAAAAGTGGAATTGACAGGATAGGTTTATTTAATAAATTTATGGGAGCACAAAAAATAAAATATTGAAAAGAAAATTAGATTTTTTTAATTTTCTAATAAATTTACTAATGATATTGATGGTAAATTGGTTAAAAAATTGCAAACATTATGGGATGAATTTGGACATGAGTTTTCTAATAAGAACATAGCAATAGTTAATTTGGATGGTGATGAAGTACAAGGGAAGACATGTGAAAACTACATTGTGGGGAAGCCTCACAATATATCCTCAAAAGAAGAGATTAATCTGGTAGTTGGACTTTGGCAATGTCTTAGTAAAACAAATCCAACATGTAATTTTAGAAACTATCTTATCTATTTTAGGTAAAAAAGAATTATGCAAAAGACTTCAAACATCATATAGTTATCAAAGAAAATATTATTTTCATTAATTATATATTTTGTTATGTCAGTGCATTATGGATAATTATTTTTAATTTAATGGTTTATATATATTGTTGATTCATTTTTTTTTATGCAATTATCGTCTCCAATAACATTTTATTTGCATATTCATGATAAATAACTTATTTAATTTAATGACTTGTATATCAACGTGTTTTAGTTGTATTTCTAGTTACGGATTTTGTATGCAATGTCAACTTAAAAGAAATTATTGGTGTTGGGAATAGACGGATTGTTGTTTGGAGCTCAAGTGTTTATTGGGAAAACACCAACCTACAAACAAATTAAATTTGTGCACGACTATTCTATTAGTATGCACAAGTATTTAGTTTAGTCCTAGTATTATCAATGTTGCATGAGAGAATTTTGAAATATATCTATGGTTTGCTTATTTAGATTGCACTGAAATTAAAAAGCCTTTATGAGTGAATTTGAATGGTTGAAGGATGAAAATTTCTTATTTATTTTGGTTTACCAGTAATCTATACATACTTTTTACCATTCACCAATGTATACGTATATTGGTGGAGTACTATGTATTTACAATATATGGTTGAAAGATGCATTTATCTAATATAGAGATATATACAAAAAATACAACACATTGTTTATAGATAAAGGTCAATACCATTCAAATGACAATAACAGGGAGAACTATTTGATATTGACATCAAGTTGGACATTTGATGGTTTAGATGAAAGAGATAGAAATATAAAAATAATGTTTTGTTTATTGTTGAATCACCTTGGACTTCTTTGTTACACACCAAATTCCCACACTAGTAAGTGTTGCGCTTATGTATCGCATTCTACTAAGAGTCACACTTAGGTATCACTTATGTATCACATTCTACTAAGTGTCAATTTGTCATGCTACTAAGTGTCACACTTATGTATCACATTCTACTAAGTGTCACACTTAAATGTAGCAACTTTATCATCATGTGGGAGTACTTGTCATGTTCCCTAGACATGATTGATGAGAAATACATCATTTGGAGGTCGAAATGCTACTTTTTACCTTGATTATTGACCCTTTTAGAGTATCATCTCTCCCCTTCCCATATACAAGGAGTGATGAACCCTAATTATTTCTCCTTTCTTAGTTATAGGGGAGAAACACTATAGCTCCTTGATGAGTTATAAGGGAGCGATGAATTGGTTGTAACTAAGCAATTTTGTTTGTTTGGAAAAATCCGAGAAGGTTGAGTTGGTTTTGGGTAGAGGATTTGAGCCATATCTCTTTTCTCCATCTTAGGCACAAAATCCCAAACTCATGAGATAAATCCTCAACCATCTTCCCAAAATACCGTATGGTGGTTGTACCTCTAATTCATATAAAATGGAGGCCATTCTTGGGGAAAAAAGGGGAGAGAATTTCAAAGTATGATACTTCTAATCTTGAGACATTCAAGAGAAAGAGGATAATTAAGAGCATCATACTTATGATTGTGTGATATTCAAAGGGATGGATAGGAGATCTTGGAGAAGTTGTTGCCACATCAAACTTGAGATTGTAAGTGCTTCCATTTTGTTGGCTTTCCATTAATATATAACTTGGCCTATTCCTCGCATATCTATGAGTTCAAGTGTATGCATGTCTATTGTTGTTAAAATTCATCATAGATAGATATATTTTCACTTAACAATAGAGTGTGGAAGAAAGTGATTTCTCTTTGTTCTTTGCAAGTATTTTCTTGCGCCTAGGAGCTTGGGCATCAAGGTCAAAGGCAAGAGAAGTGAGGAAAACCGACATGAAAAGGTAAATCATCCATCTCTTCCTTCTCATTCTAATTGTTGAAATAGATCTAGGGGGAAAGAAGTTCACCATTTGTTTTCTTCTATCTTGGGTTAACAGGAGTCTTGATCCAAGGGGGGTTTCACCTACCCGCGGGGGGGCCTTTACCACAACACTCTTCAAAAAATGTGGCATTGGTTAAAAACAATCAAATTCAAAAGACAACAGTGAGAAAAAATTATTTATATTGCAATCAAGCTACACATTTAGAGTTTCATATGAATGAGATATAAAAACATTTTTGTGTAATTTGATGATAATTGTATTTGTTTTAGTAATTCGTTATTGGAAAAAAAACATGAATGAAACTACATGTAAGTGATGATGTTTTTGAAAAATTGTATATCATATTTATAATTACTAAAATTAATAATTTAGCAATGTACAAATAACGATATTAATGATATTGGGTATTGTATTTATTTGTTTGTGGATAGAAGATTATTAAATAAATGGTTGATTATATTCAATATGAACAAATTCTTCTTACATGCAATTCATAAAGTATCATTACAAAACAAATCATTCCCGGTAAATCTAGACATTAAAATAAGCACAAATATTCATTTCATAGGCCTAGGGTTTAGAGAATTCCTTGAACAATGCCTTTGTATTTTTAAGGTTGGTCTATGGACTTTTGTGCAACAAAAAAATGTGATTGAGTTTTTTCCATTTTCATTTGACAAAACAAGATTGAAAAGGGAACAATTTAAATCATATTAACACAAAATGATTGTGACACCATACCAAAAAAGGGTTATGTTGGTGTTAGGGAATCCAAATGTATATCTCAAACCTTTAAATAAAGTTTGGAATACCTTAAAGGGTTCTTTTTCTTTTACAGTAGAAAATTTCTCCATATATTAATATATGATGTTCTCAAAATACAAACATGTCTTACAATGTTATACCCCCTCCAAAATAAAGTGTATTGTAGACAACACAATATAACAGCAGGTCCAAAGAGATATAAAAAGACCACCAAAAGTGTTACAGCCCATCCCAAAATATCAATGAGGATAACATACTAAGGCTACAACGCTCCTCAGTAAAAACTATCCAAAAAAGGTACATAGATCCGGAATGGATATAGTATCAAAAGATCTCCCACAGATAGTATCAAGTCTGAAATCATCAAGTATTAAAAACCAGACCACCAAGAGATACATTCATGGAAAGAGAGATAAAGAAGGTGGGGGGCCCTCATGGCCATCCTGCCATTTGTTGAAATGTATCTTTCCTTCTGGTACCTATAGAGAAAGATTTGATAGAGCATCCACCTCCATATTCTCTTCCTTGTAAATATGATCAAACTTGATATTAGTGAAGAGAGAAGTGGTTTCTCTAATCTTGGTCATCCAGCCCATAAGATTGGTAACTTGTAAATTACATGTTTGGTTTATCTAGTCTATAACAATCTTTGAGTCGCCCGGGACATGGAGATGTGCAAAGTTTAATCGATGGGCTAAGGTTAATGAAGCCCACAAACCCAGGAGTTATGCCCTAGTGTTTGTGCCATGCCCGCAATTTAATTTCCATCTATAGGTAGTCCTACCTATAGTCTTTAGTAAACCCCCAGCACCACTCAGTAAACCATTGTTCTGCATTGCTCCATCGAACCAACAAACAGATTCCATAATAAAGTATGGAGTCCTCTTAATCATGTTCGGTGTCCTTTTCAGGACTTGACTACTAGTAGGCTTCATCATCCCATTGATTTGGATACTAACCCTCTGTGTTGAGGGAGAAACGCTGTCAAAAATACATTTATTTCTTTCCATCCACAAAAACCAACAAACAATTATTGGTAAAGATTTAAAAACATTTTCCACCTTTAGCCATTTTTCTAAACAGTCGTTTAAGGAAGAGCCTCCCCAAAGTGTTGAAATATTATAAGTATCATGTAAGATTTTGCATATATTTAAAGTAAAGGGACAATTTAAGAACATATGTAGAATGGACTCTTCATCACTGAAACAGACTAAACAGATATTTGGGTCGGCCCAACCTCTTTTTTGTAAGGAATCCCAAGTAAGGATTTTACATTCCAAAACTAACCAAAAGAACAATTTTAATTTGTAAGACAAGTCCAATATCCATAACTATCTATGCCAAGAAGATATCTGACATGGCTATAATTTTAAAGCTAAAGGATTGTACACATTTTTTTCTGATAAGAGTCCCGACTAATCTCCACCCGTCCACAATAAAATATCTTCACCCATGCATAGCTAGACTCCCGAACTGTTAAGTGCCCTGATATAATTTTTCCATTTCAAAGCTAAGTTTCTGGTGAGTCCTAGATCCTCACTGGACCTCCACTGATCGATAACATACCCCTAGGATGTCTTATCCTTCACTTGATATAAATAGCGAATATGTTGATTTTTTAACACCAATAAAATCTCCCGAGAAAGTACAGAAGCCTTTCCAATTCCCAAGATTTTGTCCAATCCAATGAGAACCGAACATCCATTTCCAAGCTTCCAACTCAGCCAGTGAGGGATGAGGGGCAAATATTTCATCAAGTTTTTCCAAAAATGAGAGGCCAAAGGTTGTTTTACCTGGGCTGATCAAATCCAAGTGACCACAGAAGTGTAAGGGAGATGTTTATATTTGATCACCCAATGCCAAATCTCATCCTCCATCAAGACTCTTCATAGTGAGTTTGTTGTTAGCGCCTGGTTAAATAAGAAAATATTCTTGAGGACCCAGCCTCCCAATAGTTTCGGTTTGGCAATTTGAACCTAGTTGCAAAGATGTATACCATGATCTTTACACCCCCCTCATCCACATAAATTCATATATCATCTTGCGGATCTTAGAGAGAACCACAACAGGAACCGCCGCAAGTGCCATCCAAAAAACTGACTCGAATTCCAATACTACCTTCGCTAAAATGCAACGACCTCCCAAGGTTAACCAACGGTTACACCAATGCTTTATCCATTTTTTAAAATTTATAAGTAGCCATCTCCAGTCTTCAAAGAAGGTTTTTTCTGCTTTAATGAAATATCCCAGATATTTAAAACCCAACGCCAAATCCGTGAATTTGAAAGTGAATATGTCCTTATAACTCACCAACTCCACATCATCAAGCCCTGCATGATGGAAAGTAGATTTGCTATGATTAATTTTTAATCCCGAAGCACTACAGAATTATTCCAAGATATTCTTTATCAATAGCCAATCATCAAAAGAGACATTTTTCATGATCAGCACATCATCGACAAAGATAAGGTGTAAAATTTTAACAACTCTAGAAACCTTTACCCCTGTCAAATTTCCCATCTCTTGGACTTGTTTCAATAAAATGCTAAGACTCTCCATGATAAGGATAATTAATAAAGGCGAGAGTGGACATCCTTGGCGCATACCACATTCATTGTTGAAGAAATCCGAGGTATCCCCATTTATCAACACCGTGAAGGATGCGTTGGTCACACAACTCATAATCCAAGAACTAGAAGTAGCACTAAAGCCGGTTTGTGCAAGGAATAAACGAAGTAAATCTCAACTAACACAATCATACGCATTTTTCAAATCTAATTTTAATATCAGGGCCTTTTGTTTTTTTTATTTTATACTATGGATACATTCATGCGCCGTCCCTACGACATCTAGAATCTGTCTACCCTTCAAGAAACCTAATTGTTCTACTGACAGAGCCCTCGAGAGAATGGGTTTAATTTCGTTGGTGATCACTTTGGAAATTATTTTATAACAAAGATTACAGAGCACAATGGGTCTAAAATCCCCAAAGTACGAAGGAGAGTTATCCTTAGGGATTAGCGCCAGGAAATTCAAATTTAATGAACTTTGAATCTTACCTCTGATCCTGGAATCTTTGACCACATCTAGTAAATCGTCACCAACCAACTCGAAAAAAAGGGTAAAAAACTCAACAGTCCAATCATCTGGGACCAGACTTTTGTCTTTTGCAAAAGGACTTAAAATCTCCCAAATCTCCTATTTAGTAACAAGTCTGTCTAATAGAACATTATCTTTCTCAGTCAAAACGCGATGATACAATCTGGCTAAATTGACTTGTTTCGTCGGAGCCCTGGAACCGTCCGCAACATATAATTGTTTAAAATATCTCGAAGCATCACCTTTGATCTCCTCTTGTCCTCTAAAGGTCAAACCATTTACAACATATATCTCCCAAATATGCTTCTAGTTTCTTCTAGCACTAGAAAACTTGTGAAAATATGTTGTATTACGATCACCACATTTTATCCAAGTGGCGCGACTCTTTTGACACCAATATTTCTCTTCAGTTTTAAGAATATCATTTCTCTCTTCTTCCAAATGTTTCAAATGTGATTCAACAACAAATTCTAAACCATCCCTAGACAGACCTGAATAGCTTCGACTTATATCCTCCTCCAGAGATTGCATCTTGCGAATATTTTCGCATCGATTACGCCTCGCCCAATATTTAATTCAGGACTTTAAAGTCTTCAATTTCCAGACAATTATGTGTTGTATGTCCAATTCTTCCAGGAAATTTGTATCCCCCCAAACATCTTTCACGATCAAAGAAACATTTGTCTCCACCAACCAAGTTGGATTTAACTTACACGGATATTCCACTTGTACTTGAGTAAAATCAAACTATGCTATCACGGGTGCATGATCATATATGAAAGGGAGCTCAACCCAGGATCGATACCACCCAACAACAAACAAAATACTTTTCACCGTTAGAATGCAATCCAATATTTTTGCAATGCCTGCGCCCCCGACTCTGTCATTCCTCAAAGTGGGTACCAAAACATCTAGAGCCAGGTCAACTATCATATGATCCTTGATCATTTCTGTAAAATAGATAACATTTCTATCATGACCCCCAGACTTCATCTGCACCTATGGTAAAATTCAAATCTCCTGCAAGTATCAAATTTTTAGCAGCTAACAATCCTTTTGACACCAAACGATCCCAAAATAAAAGTATCTCATTACATGGGCCATAAACGTTAAGAAAATTGATAACTCGATGATTTTCTAAGGAGATGCCCGATAGAAAAATGCCCCCACCACATAGTGTAGGGTCCAATGTAAACTTGTTAGGGTCCCAAGTCACCAAGATACCACCCGAGGTGCCAACCGAGCTAACAACACACACATACTAGCCAGGTACAATTTTTTGTATAAAAAGATGAGCCTTGTCCTCAGCAACCAGTGTCTCTTATAAAAAGATAATATCGGGTTTAACTTTAGAAATTAATCTACTCATGGAGGCATATTTCGGGGATACTCCCACCCCCTGACATTTAGTGAGAGAAGTATCATATTTTAGCCCGTGAAATGGATTTTAATCCTCTAAGCGCCCAAGTGTCTGAAACAGAATTAGTAGTAGCATCAGGTGTAACAGAAGGGAGAGTGTCTTTCCTCCACGCACTCCTCGTATTAATAGGCGAGGTCTCAAAACCCAAGCCTCTCGACCAAGCATAGATGGACCCAGTCCCCCCACTACCTTCCCCCATTTTGCAGGACAAATTTGTAGGAAAAAACAGAGAGATAACAAAGTTTCCTTGAAAATTTACGAGAGGAACAAGGTCTCCCACCTCACAAAGAAGAGGCACCAAAGTATCCATAGTTTCTTCCAGCATACAATCATCTGGTTCTTACTCTCTAAAACTCGAGAGTATATGTGGTTCCTTCACCCCCTCCGCGGTCTCTAAAGAAATATCTTCTCAGTGTGTAATAGAAACAGTAGAGGGAAATATCATCCCAAGTAGAGTAGTAATAGAAAGGGAGTACATCCTAGACACCTCCCGCGAAAGTGAAATAGTAGGTTTAACCGACTATGTCATCTCTCTCGAGTGACTAGGAACAAAGGAGATTAATTCCAAAGAGTCTGTCTTAGAAGACATCTTATAAAGGAAATACTGAACACCCAAACCAATCTCCGAACAGGAAGCATCCAAAACAAAATTTTCCAGAGATGTTCATGACTGAAACAAAACAAGACAAAAAAAATTGTGTTTACCTGTAAGTGTTTCAGAAACTGAGAAAGATGGATATTCCTACGTCCCGAACAGAGGATATTCACGACCCATCGAATCTGCAATAGGTGAATCACATCTTTGAAGTTTTCAAGGACAAGTATCATCTGAATCCTCCTCATCCAAAAAACCTTGGCAGGAGTTTCTCAAGTGACCAGTCCTAACGCACAGCGTACAACGAAAGGGAAGGCCCAAGTAATCCAACTAATGTGAGTACAGTTGGTCTCTCCATTGTATGTCAAGGGTCTCCAACAACCCTGAGTGTATATCTACCTCCACTAAAAAATTTCCCAATTTTCTATCAGGATCACCTAGCGCTTGTTCATCCATGCCAATAAACCAACCAATAGAATTTATGATCACCATAAGTGCCTTTAAACTCCATAAATTTAACAGGAAACCGGGTAAGAGAAACCATAGATGTCTAAACTGAAAATAGTCTTGTATAGGGTCAAAGTATATCCTCCAATGTTTTAACATGATACTACCGCCATCATATGGCCACAGTCCCTCTAAAATATTTACAGCATCCTCCAGCAAATGAAAGTTGAAACCAAATGAGCCGCGTGAAAGGTAAAAAACCTCTGGGACATATCCCAAAATAGGGAGCCAATGGGTCTTAACCCAACTATAAAGAGGTGTAGTACACTTGCGACAGTATGAGAACCTCCCTACCAAAGCATTCATGGCTAGAATAGTCGCTTCCTCCATACCCAGGTCATCCCCTAATGTCATTTTTCTTCTCGACCGGTTAGGAGGCAATGGTTTCTTGGCGAAAGGCCTCTGAGATCCTGACTTTGAAGTGTTTCTCACATGATAGCCAGCAAAATGAGTAAGACCATCTACAGAACTCAAAACAAAAGTATTAGCCATGGGATGAACTGCAGGAATAGTAGCTCTGAAACCCGAAGAGATAACAAAAGGTGGTGTAACAATGCGAAGAGTATGAGAAGGGTCTTGTAGAGGCGACAGATTCGATGATAATAAATTCCCATTAGTGCGTTGTTTCAGGTTTAAATGCAAGGAAGGTGGGTCGAAGAGGCCCGCCCTCTCCAAGGCCTCCTCGTCATCCGCACTCATTAGTGCATTGACGACCTCCTCCATCATCTAATCTCACTAGAGACCAAAATACCACACCACCTAGATGCCACAGTAAAATCTCCTTGGGGAGGATTACCAACATAGCCACGGGTCCATCATAAAGGAAAGAGTGGATAGTTTATCAGTTATGACAGTCAGGAGTGGAGGACAAATATTAAAATGACTCTGTCAAATCCAGATTAAGTGGAATGACAGTAAATAAATCATAATTTATTGCCTCTGGTAACATATATCTGGGACCCCCGGACTAGTAGAGAACTTGTGAGGCTATCAACAAGTTCCTCCAAAATAAAAAATCTAAAAATTAGAGGACTGGCCATCAAAGAAAACAAGAAACACAGTAAAAATAGTGAAAGATTAGTAACATAGTAAAGGAGCCCATAACTAGTAACCCCCAACGCCATTAGAGACCATATGAAATTGTTGTAGGTTTTCAAAAACCCTTCCCGCCCACCGGATGTCTATCTCATGTACATAATTTTGAATTTCTTTCTACTTGCATACGTCCCTTAAAGGGTTCTTATGATACTAGAGACATGGTGATTGTATATAATTCTAAAGAAAAACATGTTTTTAATGATGAAGGAAACTATGTGATTACAAAAGACTATAATTGTGATTATGTAAATGACACATATTTCTTAAATCGATTGTGGCCTTGCTTGATACACTCAAATAGTGTTACTAATGTGATATATATTGTAAAAAACATGAAAGTGGTTTGTTATATAATGTAATTAGTTATTTTTCTTAATTTTTTATGTGTGAATTTTTTTTTAAGGTTAATAAGGACCTCTTCAGATTTTTGTATATTCAGTTTCTATAGATTAAATCTGATTGAAATTAAGTGTGAAATTAGGGTTTGTAAAGTGAAAAATCAAATACTAAAAGTGCTAATTTAAAATAATATTCCAAAAGTACCAATATCATTTTTCAAAAGTGCAAAATCATATTAAAGAGATAGAAATATTAAAACAATTGTGATGATGTGAATGAAACATAATTGTTGGATCAATTGTGGCCTTTCTTTATACACTTGAATGGTGTTATTGATGTGATATCTATTGTAAAAATGTGAAACGAGATTGTTAAATAATGTAGTCAATCATTTTTCTTAATATTTTCTATGTGTCACAATATTTTTATGGTTAATAAAATCTTCGAATTTTAAATATCTAGTTGTGTGATTAATTTAGTAGTACTTGTAGATGATGTGTAACCAACTTTTAAAGTTATGAATGGAAATGTGAGTGAAAATTTAGTATGAAATTGGGATTTGTAAAGTGCAAAATTGGATTTTGAAAGTGTCAATATCAATTTTCAAAAGGGAAAAAGCAAATTCTAAAAGTGCCAATATCAATTTTCAAAAGTGCAAAATCGGATTCTAAAAGTGCCAATATCAACTTTCAAAACTATAAAAAATGATTATGAAAGTGCCAATATTGAATTCAAAAGATACAAAATCTAATTCGAAAAGTACCAATATCGAATCAAAAAGCACAATTTTGGAACCCGATATTGACACTTTTGGAACCAGATTGTGCACTTTAGAAACCCCAATTTTGGACTTTAGAAAGTTTATTTTTTGCTTGTCTTGGAAGGGGACTACGTTAGAATTAATCCAAATTTAATGAAATAAGGATTCCTAATTGGTGGAAAGGAGTAGTTCTCAACTACACTATAAGACCAAATGTTCTCATTATGTAATATCCTCGTGCCAAGACTTAACCAATACTCATCACACCATACTTTCTTTATGCTAGAAATGCCAACCTTAGCACTGCATCAACATCTCCTTGTGAAAATGCCACTTTAGTGCATTCTTTCTAGATTAAAGATCCTCAAAACCATGTCATACATATTCAATATTGGTTCATCAATCAACAACCTAACCCACCTCAATGATAGTTGAATGTGGCAAAACAACACCACATCACAACTTAGATAGATTATCAAGATGACAGATGGGTGATTAGGTCTATCTATGTCAAACAATGAAATGCACTCAAGGTAATGATCAAATTTAATCAACAAATTACCTAATTAACCTCATATCTAGGAACAAGAATCCATGTACATTGTTCATAAAGCTAAATGTCAAGGTTGAATACCTAAATTAGACATTTGGTCACTCATATTTTCATGTATAAAAAAGTATTGTAAATCTTCCTAGTCATATATTATCCATAACTTATAAGATGTTTTTTTTTCATCCTCTGATGTTCACAATATTATGCTCACACAATTTTCTTCATCATGCAAATAGAGCATACAATTATATTACTCCATAATGCCACAACCTCTGCTCCAATTTTGTAGTTCTATATTGGTAACATAAATCGTA
Source organism: Picea sitchensis (assembly GCA_010110895.2). Taxonomy (NCBI): domain Eukaryota; kingdom Viridiplantae; phylum Streptophyta; class Pinopsida; order Pinales; family Pinaceae; genus Picea; species Picea sitchensis. The sequence goes on along the minus strand of SNQJ01S0012363.1, from coordinate 4,214 downwards.
TAGTCCCAACAATCTCAAGTCAATTGTATTTGTATTTTGTTTGAATGCTTGTAAAAAACCCACTATAATCCCCGATTTAATTAATGCTTATGTAGATATAATGTGTGGCTACTACCAAAGTGATGTAATATGCAGATTGCACTTCAATTATTTAATAATAAAATGTGATGTCAGTTTCTAAGGGGACATGGACAAGAGATGGGGGATGAATTAATCCACAAGCGGGGGAAGTGTCTAGGATAATGACCAAGAGGGGTCCAAGGAGGAAATACCCATGTATATTTGTTCAACCCATTTTTCCTAAAATTGTCATTTTGTATATGAACCTTCCAATTTATGATTGAGTGTTCCCAAAGCCAATCATTGAATACATGTAAGAGCGTGGTTGTGAATGGTCACATCCCAATTTATTGAGCACATGGGGGTTTAGTACAATCATCTTAGGGAAGAGTGTGAGTCAAGAAAGGCAAGCCAAAGAGAGGAAATTTGTATGGGTTGGGACAAAAATTCTTAGACATGAAGTTTTTTTGCATGAGGGAAAGGGAGAGAAAGAAAGAGAGCTTAGAGGTAATTGTGCAGCCATGGAGGATGAATTCTAGAGAAAAATAAACTTTAATTGGAGCGAGTTGGAGCTGGAAAGATGAAGAGACAGGTTGTCAGGCCTGAAGAGTGAACTCTTGTGTGAGTTGCACTAAAAAAACAAGTGTTTGTTTTTTGTTTGTTGATATTTTTCCTAGAAGTAAGTTCCCTTGAGTTCCCAAATGAGAGATTCCTAGCTACCTGTTCCAGAGAGACCCTGATAAATGCATGGCACATTCCTTGGTTTAATCCTTATAAATGGGTGACACATCCCTTGGGTTATCCCTGATAAATGAATGGTTCATTCATTGGATTGGACAGTTCAAGAGGAAGAGAGATGGTGGAAATAAATATAATTGTAGGAGAATATCAATTGGGTTGAGAATTTTATGACTTGTGAGTGGAATGTGAGAGGCCAATCTCTTTTGTATATTGTTAGCCTTAGCTTGGGGATGACTGGTTGTTGAGATTTCGAACAGTCGATCTATGGTTGGGTGGAACATCCATCCCAATCAGTTGGTCGCACAATTCTTGTTTAAAGATAAGTGTTTTATCTTGTTGTTGAGTTATTTACATGTGCTACTATTGTGCATGAACTCTGTGTAAATGAGAATGATTTATATACTGTTGTAATGGGTTTCTTAGATGCAATTCATGTTTATTATTAGCATGTTGTAGATGAATTTATTCTATGGTTGTATATAGTAGTTAAATCTATTTAATTTGTAGTTATAAGCTTAAGGAAATCAACTAACAGTGAAATAATTAAAATTATTGTCGGATTACTGAGAGGGGGGGGGGTGAATCAGTAATAGAGATTTTTAATCCTTTTAACCACAATATGTAAGTGTTATTTATCTTTATGATCAATATACCATTATCATTAAACAAGTGCAGACTAAATAAACCATGAACAATGAACAATCATACACAAACATAGTACACTAGTATTTTTACATGGAAACTCAATGCAGGAGAAATCCAGGGAATGTTTTTTCTTATATATCTTTAAGAATTAAATTCATTGGAATCACCAACTTCCTTTATTCTCCATCTACAACCGGAAGGAGGCTTAGACACCCTATATTTTTAGGCTACAACCTGAGGGAAGCTCCAACTCCCCAATTCTTTGGCTACAACCAGAAGGAGGCTACAACCCCCTATGTTCTCTGGCTACAACCGAAAGGTGTATACAACCACCTAGTTCTCAGGCTCCAACCTGGAGGAAGCTACAACTCCCTAATCCTATGGAACCAACTGGAAGGAGGCTACAACCCCCTTTTCTTTCCCCATCCAACCGCCCTAAAATATAAGTGTCAAATGATGAAACCACTGCCACACTATCCTTATGAGATATATCATTTTAAACCTATATCAATATGTACCAACAACGACTCGGTCATATGTTTTGGTGAACCCTTAGTGCCCCGCTGTGGGTGTAGCATGAAGCTCAGAAAGTACTGTGGATTTGAGCTTGGATTGTTTACTTAAATACAAGCGGCCTTTGTATCGAAGCTCATCCTGGAGCCAGGAGTACCCTGGGGGAGCCTGAGCCTTGTTCTGTAGTTTATGGATCAGTAGCGAACTTTTGGGGTCTTAAAGCCATTCCTGGTGCACACCTTGCAGCCAATCGGGTACAATGAAGGAAAGAGAAAAAAGGGATCCTTCGTCTTCATACTTCTGGGACAGTGCATCCGCCACGACATTGTCTTTTCCCTTCTTGTAAGTGATCTCATAATCATATCCAAAGAGCTTAGTGACCCATTTTTGTTGCTCCGGGGAGGAAATGCGTTGTTCCAGAAAGTACTTGAGCCTTTGATGGTCGATCTTAATTTGGAATCATTGCCCCAAGAGATAAGGACGCCATAATTCAACGGCATGTAGAATCGCCAACATTTCTTTTTCATAAATTGGTTTGCCCAGATTCTTTTCAGACAGTTGTTTTCTAGTGAAGGCTAACGATCAACCCTCTTGCATAAGGACAGTGCCAATTCCTTTCCCTGAGGCGTCGCATTCCAACACAAATGTCTTTGTGAAGTCGGGAAGGGCCAGAACCAGAGTGGTGCACATGGTCGTCTTCAATGTTTGAAAATCTTGAGCAACTGCTAGGGTCCAAGTGAAAGAGTTCTTTTTGAGGAGAGTCATGAGAGGTACTGCAACATTTCCATAGTTCTTAACGAACTTGCGATAAAACCTTGGAGGCCCAAAATTTAAGAAATCCATAAAATTTGAGAGTCTTTGGGTACATCAATCTTGCATGCTTCAATCTTTTTGGGGTCCACCACACAGCCATCCTTTCCCACCGGATGACCCAAGTATTATACTTCAGATGCAAAGCTGCGTTTGGTACATTTGAGGAAAAAGTTCACATCTTTGAGAGAAGTAGGGTGAGAACTTGATGCACATGAGTAAGATAGTTTGTCCATGTCTTTCTATGAGGATATCATCAAATAAAACTAAAGACAAAATGATGGAGAAAAGAGGCCCGAGGAAGACATGGTTCATGAGCTCTGAAAGGTGGAGAGGCGTTACAAACCAAAGGGCATGACGGCTTCGTGGTAAGCCCTCATAGTGAAAAAGGCCGTCTTAGAGATGTGGACTCTCCTCGTATCTGATTGTTGATAGCGGCGAAGAGTCAGTTTGGTGAAAATTGAAGCCCACTCAATTCATCAGGAGATCAATGGCATGAATGGGAAGTTTGTCTTTGATAGTTAGTTTGTTGAGAACACGCGAAAAGTCGGGACACATTCTCCAAAAAAATTCTTTCTTAGGTACCATGATGACGAGGAGGAGTAAGGGCTCGTACTAGGATGGATGACTCATTGATGAGAGTTTCTGGACCATTTTCAATTTCATTCTTTGTGCAAAGGGGTGGCAATATGGATGTATATTTGGGAAGGCTTCACAGGACAAGGGAATTGAGTGATCATGGACACCCCTTGGGAAGGAAGGAGGTTGTCCTTGGGGAGTGGAAAAGACTATTTGATGTTTAGAAAGTAGGGCTTGGAGGTCTTGGGAGCACCCGGGTGGGATCTCGGTGGCTTGTATGGCATGGAGTTGAAGCGATGACACCGAATGATAACTCTTGAAATTTTGAAGGTCCAGTTTGGTGAAGAATTGGGCGCCACTCAATTCATCCAGGAGGTCATCAATGACAGGAATGGGAAATTTGTCTTTGATGGTTAGTTTGTTGAGAGCACGAAAGTCAGGACACATTCTCCAAGAAAATTCTTTCTTCAGTACCATGATGACCGGAGAGGAGTAAGGGCTCGTACTAGGATGGATGACTCCGACAGTAAGGAGTTCCTGGACCATTTTTGCAATTTCATTCTTTTGTGCAAAGGGGTGGCAATATGGATGTATATTTGGGGGAAGGCTTCCTGGGACAAGGGGAATTGAGTGATCATGGACACCGCGGGAAGGAGGGAGTCCTTGGGGAGTGGAAAAGACTATTTGATGTTTAGAAAGTAGGGCTTGGAGGTCTTGGGGCACGGGTGGGATCTCGGTGGCTTGTATGGCATGGAGTTGGGCGATGACACCCGAATGACCTTTCTTGAGAATTTTTTCCATGCGATGAGAACTGATGATTTCAGGAGAACCCGCAGTGATGCCTTGAAATTTATGTTTGTGGCCTC
>SNQJ01S0012362.1:184048-195248 GCA_010110895.2 Picea sitchensis | reverse complement strand
TTTACTGCTCATTATTGGATAATAATTCTACATTGATATAACATTTGAAGAAAAAGGATTATAATTACGCTATTATTGATTCACCCCCCCTCTCAGTAATCCAACAGAGTTAACATATCCCATTGAGTTGTTTTGTCAAACATTTGAGGAACTAACTACTGTAGCATGCAAATTGATGTATTTCTTGGTTCAAGCATTTAAACAAACAGTTTGTAGGCATACCCATATTTGGAATAAATACTCAAATAGAATGACAGATATACTGCTATCTTAGCATTAATATTACAACACTTCACTCAATAAAATTTAACTACAACAATATTAAACAACACTTGATACACCTTTGCTATAGATTGTCCTTCAAATACAACAAGAGATAGAAGCCATAAATGGTAATGTTGAAGTAGAAACTTTCAGGAACAACACAAATCTAATCTATATATGGAATATTATTCAAGTATAGGCCTAAAGGAAGAGGAAAATTCCCCCCATAATGGAATATGTGATGAACCAACAACTATGTTCTGTCCAAGTGAAGAAGATAGGTTCCCAGTAGTCAAAAAATAGATACCAACTGAAGGAACTTGGTCCAGTTCTGCTATATGCATCCAACCTACAGTTATGTCCCACCTTTCCATCAAAATCGATCTCCCAATAGAGATAAAGTCGACCCTCTTGCAACTAAGAAGTTCCATCTCTTATGGCGTGCCCTTCTTCACACAAAATCACATTTGCCTCTAAGGAAAACACAGTGACAACAACTACATGAATTTCCCAAGAGAAAACTCACCCTCCAATGGGTATTTCACCCTCCCAATCAATAATCTCGAACCCAAACCAAAATACAACCCATCATATGAAGAACTTGACCCCTTAGTCTATAAAATACACCCAGACTTATAAATATACTACCACAAATAAACCCACATACTTTCCTTGAGAAACTCAACCTCCCACAGCCAAATTTCGACCCACCAAGGTAAACACTACCAAAAGAAAGAGATATGTCCCAGCCAATGGTAAATGAAACCCTCTTCAAATAGTCAACCCTGATTATATTTTCTATGGTGATCTTTACAAATGCCTTAGATAACAGAGGTTGTAAACAAATACCAAGAATATTCTAGCTTCCAACAGTTGGAGTCTTCATAGGAGCTGTATTTTTTGCTAAGAAATGTGACCAACCATGAATTAATCTCCCCACTATTCATCCAAACGATCCATTCTTCCAAATTGACTTAATCAGCAAGAGAAAACACTGTCCAAGTAGATATTTTAACACATTAGCATGGGAAATTGGCCTGAGTAAAGAAGCTCGACCTCTGCTGAAGGAAATGACCCCAAAATCAAATTGTATGTTCAGAAAATCGCCCTCTCAATCCACAATTCGTCCCTAAAGGAGACTCGACCTCCAACTCACAAAGAATTCTACCTTAGATCTATGCTCAAAGTTGAGCTCTACCCATCACAATAATGTCGTATCTCATACACAGTAAGTCGCCTAGTAGTATAAAGTTTTACTCAATAATGTAGAGCTCATCCAGATCTGAGATTTGGTCGCCCAAGAAGAGATTAATATGCCCAACAAACAATAAATATCCCATACAAATCCCAAACGCCCACAATGGGTCTAGGTTTGTTCCTAATATAATAACCTTTGATTTCAGACTACTCTCGCTGCAAGAAATGACCAACAAAGGAAGAACTGAACTCCTTTAAGTAAATTGGCCTTTTCCAGTTAGGAACTCAACCCTTTTTTACTAGAAACTTGGCCCTCTCAACACATAACTCATCAACATCCTTTGGTAACCTTCACAACTATCGAAGATCATTCTCTGATACCATTATAAGATCCTGTTTATAAGAAAACTAGGGTTTTAATTTGTAAATAAAATTAGGGCATTAACTTTGCTACAAACCCTTGTAATTTCTTCGAAGATATCATATACATACCAAAGCACACATAAATGGAAGATATAACAGGGGAATTTTATTATTACAGGATCACTGAATACAACTTTATAAGCATAAATGGCTTCTATGGAAGCTGCAATACATCAATAACAAACATAACCTGGAACAGTGCCCAATCTCTCACAACAGAACACCAAAGATGAAACTGGATTGAAGCTATACTGGACTGAAGCTCCAATGGAAACCCTGGATGAATTCCCCTCTTTGTTTAACTAGGGTGGATAGTCTCACCACTGAAGCCAAAATCCAATGAAAGGGTTTTGCTAAAACCCCAATGAAAACATCGGCTCACCGAGCACTCCACAAGAAATAATCACCAAATATGATATGCCAAATGACTTTCTCTCCTTTCCTTTTAAAGGCCCCATGGATCCTTCTAGAGAGATCCAACTCACCCTTCTCAAAGCTTCTAGAAGAGTACTTTATCTAATAAAGTGACTTTATAATGATATTTTGATTAAGTCAATTAAAATTTAAATAATAATTAATTAAATATTAGTTGCCCAATTTGATTTTAGACAACATAATAAAATAATTAATTAAATATCTAATTTTTCTAAGCTCGTAAAAAATGGGACATTACACTCTATAACAAGTGCTGCATAGTAGCGTAGTCCCTGCCAGGTTGGAATGGGAATAAATGTGACCGAGTACAGACACGTGGGTAGGAAGTTGAAGTACATGTGGTTTCCATGCAGAATATAGTATTTTCGAATTAGTTTTTTCCCAAAACTTATAGAAAATAATTAACATTTAAAAGGTTTTTGGACACAAAATTTAGCATTCCCGAAGTATTTTTCTACATACGTTTGTAGATAAAAACACCAAAAAATAGTTGGATCGCGGGTTCTCGGGTTGGCGGGCTGAAACATGGGCTTCTATTGTTCCATGCCCTACAAATAGCACCCAGAGTTCCGGTACATACAAATTGACAATTAGACTTGTGGACTATTTGAAATTTAAGGGCCTATGTCTGTTACATAGGTTCGTGGACAAAATCACAAAATTAGTTTTCTTTAAAACAAGGGTTCCTGGACATAAGAAATTGAAATTTATCAAATTATAGGTTCCTGGACGGCTTAAATTATACATACCAAATATGTAATTTGATTAAGTAGATATATAAAGCATGGACGAAACCCTCATTCCAGGTTCTTGAGCTAGCGGGTTGAATATTGGGCTTCTGTTGTTCTATGCCCTACAAATAACACCTAGAGTTCCGCGATATACAAATTGACAATCGAACTTGCAGACTATTTGAATTTTTGGGTCGCGGGTTCTCGGGCTGGCGGGCTGAAAACTGGGCTTCTATTGTTCCATGGCCTACAAATAGCACCCATAGTTCGTGGAAAAAAACACCAAAACAATAGTTGGATCGCAGGTTATCAGGTACATACCAAATATGTAATTTGATTAAGTAGATATATAGAGCATGGGCAGAACCCTCATTCTGGGTTCTCGGGCTGGCGGGATGAAAATTGGGCTTCTGTAGTTTCGTGCCCTACAAATAGCACAAAGAGTTCCACAATATACAAATTGACAATTGGATGTGTAGACTATTTGAATATTTGGATCGCAGGTTCTTGGGCTGGGGGGCTGAAAATTGAGCTTTTGTTGTTCCGTGCCCTACAAATAGCACCTAGAGTTCGTGGACAAAAACACCCAAAAAATAGTTTGATTGCGGGTTCTCGGGTTGGGGGGCTAAAAAATGGGCTTCTATTGTTTCATGCCCTACAAATAGCACTGAAGGTTTCGCGGTATACAAATTGACAATCAGACTTGTGGACTATTTGAATTTTTGGATCGCGGGTTCTCGGGCTGGTGGGCTGAAAATTGGGCTTGTGTTGTTTTGTGCCCTACAAATAGCACCCAGAGTTCTGGGACATACAAATTGACAATCAGACTTGTGGACTATTTGGAATTTAAGGGCCTACGTCTGTTACATAGGTTCGTGGACAAAAACATAAAATTAGTTTTCTTTAAAACAAGGGCTCCTGGACAGAAGAAATTGAAATTTATTAAATTATAGGTTCCTAGATGGAATAAACTATACATACCAAATATGTAATTTGATTAAGTAGATATATAGAGCATGGACGGAACCCTCATTCCGGGTTCTCAGGCTGGCGGGCTGAATATTGGGTTGTTGTTGTTCTGTGCCCTACAAATAACCCCGAGAGTTTCGCGATAAACAAATTGACAATCGAACTTGCGAACTATTTGAGTTTTTGGATCGCGGTTTCTCGGGCTGGCGGGCTGAAAATTGGGCTTCTGTTGTTCCATGCCCTACAAATAGCAGCTAGAGTTCGTGGACAAAAACAACCAAAAAATAGTTGGATCGTGGTTTCTCGGGTACATACCAAATATGTTATTTGATTAAGTAGATATATAGAGCATGGAAGCAACCCTCATTCTGGGTTCTCGGGCTAGCGGGCTGAAAATTGGGCTTTTGTAGTTCTGTTCCCTACAAATAGCACGAAGAGTTCCGCGATATACAAATTGACAATTGGACTTGCAGACTATTTCAATATTTAGATCGTGGGTTGTCGGGCTGGGGGGATGAAAAATGGGCTTCTATTGTTCTGTGCCCTACAAATAGCACTGAGAGTTCTGCGATATACAAATTGACAATCAGACTTGTAGAATATTTGAATTTTTGGATCGCGGGTTGTCAGGCTGGCGGGCTGAAAATTGGGCTTGTGTTGTTCTGTGCCCTACAAATAGCACCCAGAGTTTCGCGATATACAAATTGAATATCGGACTTGCAGACTATTTGAAATTTAAGGGCCTACATCTTTTACATAGGGTCGTGGACAAAAGCACAAAAAAACTAGCATTCCCAATTTAGTTTCTTTAAAACAAGGGCTCCTGGACACAAGAAATTGAAATTTATCAAATTATAGGTTCCTGGAGAGCATAAATTATACATACCAAGTATGTAATTTGATTAAGTAGATATATAGAGCATGCACAAAACCCTCATTCTGGGTTCTCGGGTTGGCAGGCTGAAAATTGGGCTTCAGTTGTTCCGTTGTCTACAAATAGCACCAAGAGTTTCACGATATAGAAATTGACAATGGGACTTGTAGACTATTTGAATTTTAAGGGGCTTGTGTCCAAAAAATTTAGTATTCCCGAATTAGTTTTGCTTACATACATTTTACATACGCTAGTGGACAAAAACACACAAAAATTAGTATTAATGTCTGTTACATAGGCTGGTGGACAAAAGTATCAAAAAAATAGCATTCCCGAATTAGTTTTCTTTAAAACAGGGGCTCCTGGACATAAGAAATTGAAATCTATCAAATTATAGGTTCCTTGACAACATAAATTATACATATCAAATACGTAATTTTATAAAGTAGATATTTACTTTTATACATACGAAATATGTATTTTTATAAAGTATGGGGATGATATTTTATAGAGCATGCATGAAGCCCTCATTCAATACTTAAGAATTTTTTGGATCGCGGGTTCTTGGGCTGGCGGGCTAAAATTTGGGCCTCTGTTGTTCCATGGCCTACAAAGAGCACCCAGAGTTCCGTGATATACAAAATGACAAGCAGACTTGCGGACTATTAGAATTTTAAGGGTCTCTGTGGCAAGCAGTATGAAGGACAGGTGGTAAAGATGCAAGAAATGATAATTTTGAAAATGACTAGGCAGGAGAAAAACACAAAAGAATTGGCATTCCCAAATTAGGTTTAGCCAGTTTTTGGATTGCAGGTTCTCGGGCTGGGGGGATGAAAATTGGGTTTTTGTTGTTCCATTCCCTACAAATAGCACCCAGAGTTTCGCGATTTACAAATTGACAGTCGAATTTGCGAACTATTTGAATTTTAAGGGCCTATGTCTATTACATAGGTTCGTGGAAAAAAACATAAAAAAAACTAGCATTCCTGAATTAGTTTTCTTTAAAACAAGGGCTCCTGGACACAAGAAATTGAAATTTATCAAATTATACATACCAAATATGTAATTTGACTAGCTAGATATATAGAGCATGCACATAACCCTGATTCCATACTTAGCAAGTTTTTGGATTGCAGGTTCTCAGGTTGGGGACCTGAAAATTAGGCTTATGTTGTTTCGTGCCCTACAAAAAGCACCGAGAGTTCAGTGATATACAAATTGACAATCATACTTACAAACTATTTGAATTTTAAGGGGCTCGTATCAAAAAAATTTAGCATTCGCGAATTAGTTTTTTGTACATGCGTTGTTGGACAAAAGCACAAAAAAAATAGTACAAACGTCTGTTACATAGGGTGGTGGACAAAAGGACCAAAAAAATAGCATTCCCGAATTAGTTTTATATAAAACAGGGGCTCTTGGACACAAGAAATTGAAATTTATTAAAGTATAAGTTCCTGCACAACATAAATTACACATACCAAATACGTAATTATATAAAGTAGATTTACTTATATACATAGGAAATATGTACTTTTATAAAGTATGGGGATGAGATTTTCGTGGGCCTCTATTGTTCCATGGCCTACAAAGAGCACCCAGAGTTATGTGTTACATTTATATAAAATAATAATAAAACGTGTTACATATTCCTGGAAATTTAAACAAACATATATATGTGTGTGTGTGTGTGTGTGTGTGTGTGTGTGAAATATGATATCGTCTTCACATTCAGCATAGTTGAAGATAAAAATATAGGAACACATAAATATATAAGGAGACAAAAGAATAGTTTTATTTGGAATATATGAAAAAAATAATTGTTTGTTACATATTCCTGGAAATGTAAATGCGTTTGTCATATAGACTAGGATTGGGGCTCCCGCAGACCATAAGAGAAATATGTACAAGAAATAGGAGTGTGGAAAGTAATACCTGAAAAGTAGAAATGGGAAGATATCAGTTTTTGGCTATAGATTTGTATTCAGAAAAGGTAGAATAACTGGATTGATAAAGAAAGGACTATCAGTATACACTTATAGGCATGGTACATATAAGTAATTTTGGTATTTGATTGCTTGAATAACTGGATTGATAAACAAAGCATTTATACCGATGTTCCATATAAGTAATTTTTCTATTTTCTTGCTGATGGATTTCCCTGTTGGATTTCATCGGCGACCCACTTCAAGTTCTCTTCAATATAGCTTCTCAAGGGGGCGACGTTGATGTCATTCCAGATTTTAATGCTGAAAAGTTCATTTTCTAAATCGCTTAGGTCAATAGAAAGATTACACAGAGCCTGATGAATGTCTTCATTCTGTACCAAATACCGGACTAGCCAATTATCCACATCTTGTTCATGATATTCAATAATCCGTAAAAAATTTCTAAAGACGAGGCCTTAAAATTATCAACTTGTTTATCGAAAGCTTGCTTGGTTAATGCCAACAAGTTGACGATTAAGTTGGGGTCCTGGAAGTCGTTTGTCCTTCCCGTTAACTCTATTTTGGTGAGATTTGTGAATAATGTTTCTTTCTTTGATATTGCTTGCTTACATGATTGGACGATGAGATACAGGTTCTTCACCTTCTCTTTCTAGCATGCTTCTAATTGAGTGAGTCGTTTTTTGGACGGGAGATCATGTTGTCTTCTTGTCATGTCTGACATGTTGTTGACATGAAAGGAAAAAGGGATGACCATGTGCACATAGAAAGTTTCTTCATTCTTTAAATATGTCTGCAAAAGTTGGAGAAAGTCATGTGCCCTGCTTCCCAGGGAATCCATATTCTGTGATGTTTCCCAGGCCTTAGTAATCAATTCCATTCTTTTGTTGATATTTTTCTCCACATACCCTCTACAGGATGCGAGGAAGTTGGACGAGCCTTTTAGATTTGTTGTAGGGGTGCAGGTAGTTGCAGGCATGGCTATTTCCAAAGGATTTCCAAGCAATGGCATATGAAACAAAGCTTCCTCTAATTCCTTAATCCGGTTCTTTAGTCTGGCATTCTCGGCCTCAATGACTCCAACCAAATCATGAAGAGCATCTCTAGTTGCCATGTGAAGTTGAGATATTTTGGACGCCTGCATATTGGCAAGGTCAAGTTCTGAACGATGTTTTCTTTTCTTATTTTTTACATCTCTTTTTTCAATGATTAATTTATTTGATTCGCTTTCAAAAACAACACTCTGGAACACGAAGGATTCATCTTCATCAAAAATTTCGGTATCAACTATGTCCATTGGGTAGACATGCTTAGTTGCGTCTCCGAGCTGATCAAGGTTGAGAATATGCTATCTAGATCAGAGTCAAGATCCATGTTTTCACTCTAAATTTTGGGTTTCTTTGCCTCCCCTACAATTCTTTTTCCCTTCTTCTGAATGGGAAGCTCGTGAGGAAGATGTTCATTGTATCTCTACAAAACTGTTGTGGAGTTGTTGCCAGTAATTTATGAAAACTTTGGTTTGCTCTAGACGTGGCTTGAAATGAAGAAATGGAGGGGACAATATAACCCCCCAGAAACGTTGGTTCAGTGCATGCGAATGGAAAATCTCCTCATTAATGACAATATCTATGTGTGTTGTATGGTGACCTGTTAGAAGTAAAGCTTAATTATTGCATACTTAGAAGTGCGAAGGTGGTAGTTACGGTGAAGAACATTTAAGGATTGGAGGTTTCATGAAGGAACCAAGCTAATGGTGTGTGAATGACATTCCATGGTATTTGAAATTAAGACTGGGAAGGGATAACAAAAGCCTCCCCAAATATTGCATTAATGGCAGAACTTCTCGAGCCTTGCGCGCATCAATGACAACTTAGACGGTGCCTGCAGGATGACCTGTTAGCATTAAATATTTAGAAACAAGACACACACACACACACACACACATATATAAACATTATTTCTTATTATGGACACGTGCGAAGATGACAGGGATGGGGAAGAGCAAGCAAGGAAGGAATCACCAAGTCTGAAACTGTATGGTGAAACTGGTGAGTGTCCAATGGTGAAACTGCATGAGTCGGAATTGTTGACTACAAAATGCGTAAAACGTAAGAGGGCATGATGTTTCAGTTCAACGGGGTGGTTGTATATTTTCGGAATTGCGGGAAAGTGGCTAAGTATGGAAAGTGTGACTTTGTGTAGGCTTTTAGGGAATATAGCAAAGGGAAGCATGTACAGTCTTTGGATCATGGGTTCTCGGGTTGGCGCGCTCCAAAGTGGGCCTATATTACTCTGTGTGTTACAAATAGTACCCAGACTTGCGCGCTATAGAAATTGAGGAGCGGACTTGCAAGCTGAACATTGCACTTCTATTGTTTTGTGTCCTCCAAATAGTACTCGGAGTTTGCGGGGCCAGGATGGCAATTGTTTACGGATCGGACTTCCGCGATATACAAATTTTATATTCCACAATTTAATTGGTTGGTTGGACACTGCACTTGTATCGGTCTGTGTCCTCCAAACAACACTCGGAGTTCCGCGATATACAAATTTATAGGTATGGATATCAGATTTCATACAGCATGTACGGATCCCTAATTACATACTTAGTCACTTTTTGGATCGCGAGTTCTTGGGTTGGCGGGCTGAAAATTGGGCCCCTATTGTTCTGTGTCCTACAAGTAGCACCCAGACTTCCGCGATATACAAATTTATCGGCAGACTTCGGGCTGGCTCGATCAACATTGTACTTCTATTTTCCCATATGCTCCACACAACACTAGGAGTTACGTGATATACAAGTTGAAAGACAGACTCCAGGACTGGCGGGTTCAAGATTGTGATTGTCTACATGTATAACATATAACATATATGTTATATAGATAACATTATCTAAAAACATTATTTTCAAGTACTAAATTATTAATAATGAATATTGATATTGTACAATTTAATTAAAGAAAATTAGCAAATGAGTCGCAAGCTTCCAGCGAAGTCTCGAGCGCAAGATTAGATGGACATGAAATCTGCCACACCGTCGTCTGGGAACCCACGAGCATAGACATGGATTACCAAGTTTTGGATGCAATATGTACATTTGGAACACAGGGAACAAGATTTTGATAAGGTGTAGCGGGGGACCCGCAGGCATAAAATTGGCTAAGCAAACCAAAGGGCTCGGTCCGACTCGCAGTGCATATTTCATAATTCATGTGCAACACCAACTGTGTGGTGACCAAATCAATATGTGTAGAAACCAGGAAAAACTAAATATGCACCTTTATAAAGTATGGACATGAGATTTTATAGAGCATGTACGGATATCACATTCCATACTTGGCCACTTTCTAGATCATGGGTTCTCGGGCTGGCAGGCTCAAAAAATAGGCCTCCATTGTTCTGTGTCCCACAAATAGCATACAGACTTCCGCGATATACAAATTGACAAGCGGACTTGCGGGGTGGCTGAGATTTTATAGAGCATGTACACTTTCTCAGAAGATGGGGAACGAGAGTTTGATAACGCATAGCGGGGGGCGCACAGGCATAAAATTGGCTAAGGAAACCAAAGGGCTCGGTCCGACTCACAGTGCATATTTCATAATTCATGTGCAACACCAACTGTGTGGTTACCAGATTAGTATGTGTAGAAACCAGGCAAAACTAAATATGTACCTTTATAAAGTATGGACATGAGATAGTATAGAGCATGTATGAATATCACATTCCATATTTGGCCACTTTCTGCATCACAGGTTCTCGGGTTGGTGGGCTCAAAAAATAGGCCTCTATTGTACCATGTCCTACAAATAGCACCCACACTTCTGCGATATACAAATTGACAAGTGGACTTGCGAGTAGAAAAAAATGCACCTTTGCATGGAATCCTCTACATCTCTGGGTAGGATTTTTTTGTGGCCTCTACTTTTCCTGTTTGTTTCTATCAACAAAAGTACAAAACAAAAGGGATATGAACATAAGTTCAGATATAAAGAAAAAGAAAAGTACTATGTACATATACTAAAAAAATTAGAATAAGATGAATAGAGCAACAAATAGTCTTTAGGAGGATGTACCTTTTTTTTTTCTCGCATAGTNAAAGTACTATGTACATATACTAAAAAAATTAGAATAAGATGAATAGAGCAACAAATAGTCTTTAGGAGGATGTACCTTTTTTTTTTTCTCGCATAGTGTATATTTTATAATTCAAGTACAACAGTGACTATATGCTCACCAGAACAGTATGTGTAGAAATCAGGGAAAACTACGAAGTTGGATAATTGTTTTTTTCTTTTTTTTCTTTTTTTGCAACAAGCTATATAGATATGCTTTGAAACATAGAAATATGACTTTGCAAT
>SNQJ01S0012362.1:82988-147973 GCA_010110895.2 Picea sitchensis | reverse complement strand
CACACTCGTTAAAATGGTCCAGAAGAACATTCCTGACGGAGTCCATAGTTAAGCTTTTTTCAGACTCCTTAAAAATGAAAAAATGGTCGAGTGATCTTATCTTTATCACACTCGTTAAAATGGTTTTGAATAGATGTCTTGTCGGTGCTAGTTTACTGCTTTTTCGAACCGACTAGACTACCTTCGAAAAAGGTACCCCAGTGGAGTCTCCTTTTACGTTTTTCAGAGTCTCTAAATATGAAAAACCACCGATCTTACCTTTTATGGGCTCGTTAAACTTACATCAAAGGATGTTACCATTGTGTGTTTTGTTAACCGTGTTTGCATGCCGGCTTCTTTGGTCTAAATGTCGGCTCCATGTTGCTCCCAACTCAACCATCTAAAGCATACCTTATACGCAAGCCGTCTAGCACTTTGCCTCTGCGCCTTAACACCCTTGGCCCCCGGAGGATTTTTCCCAAGTATCATTATTATGAACATCAGTCTTATCCTTGCGCCTTGAAATTGTATGTTTGTAACACTCATTTCTCCATTGTAACGTAATATTCCTTTTTGCTTTTTTCAAAAATCATTGAAAAAGACAAAAAAATCAAATATACCCAAAAAAGAGGAAGGGAAAAGTATTTTCTTTATTGGCAGCACAATAAGTCTCCCTTGGATAAAGCACATATGTCTGTTTGTTCGTCAAACTATGGGATGCAATACGACCTTAAGAAGTTGTTCTCACTACATAGATTTGTTTTCTCCTCCGTTTGGTTATTCTTCCAAACATATTGAGAGTTTGCGTTGCCTCCTGCTTCGTAAACTTATGATTAATGCCATGTTGCCTGAGTCTCATCATTTGTCGTGCTGTTGTCCAAGGGAAGTTTCTACCAAGCCTGAGTCAGCCCCTCTGTAGTTTGTCTCTTGCCCTCATATCCGGCCATCCTGAACGTCCAATCAAGTCTTTGTTCGAAATCAATGAAGCCTTCAGTCTGATCATCAAGATTCTCTAGTACATGACCGACAAGCCATCGAAGACCTCTGGGTAGTGAATTCGTACACTCATATTACACTCCTACCTGAGTTTTGAAGATTTTGAAGTTATTTCTCGAGATCTAAAGACCTCATCTCCAGCCATCAGGCCTTATCGGCTTCTGAGAAGATGGATACTCTACATGTATATCTTTTTGATTTCAAGATGTAGCTCTGCGGTGTATTGTTCGTGGCTACACTTTATATAGTGATACGACATGGATCTAAAGTGTATTTTATTGGTATCCATGAGTTTATTCTATCCCGAGCATGGGTATGCTCGCCTCGGTGAGACAATTGTTATTTTTTGCAAACGGCGCCTCCCGATTTCTTGTTCCTGGGCTCACTTGTTCGGCACATTAGTAAAGATTGGTAATGTATTTCGGCCATCAGATACTCTTATGACCTCACACATTAGGGGGCATCTGTTATAACCCTAATTTGCACCATACATGCTTACCTGGCATTAGGCCATCTCAGATCCCTTCTTTGCCAAAGCATTGTTGAACAACTCTTCGTAAAAACACTTTTTATAAAGGCCCACGCGCCCTTCTCTATTACTGCACACATGTACATGCTTGTTGACCCAAAACAACCTACGTGTACCTACAAAAGCATGAAAAAAGGAAATTTGCTGACGGAACACACAGTTTTGGGTGAGTTAACTAAATCTTTTGGCCATGCATGGCCGAGGGTTCATCCAAATATCTAGCTTCTTCTAGCCTATAAAAGAAGGGTTAGAGGTCCCATTTGGGAAAAGGAAAAATCATAGTAGAGAAACTATACCCAATTGTACATTCCCTTTGTCCCAACCCTTTAGCCTTCCTTGTGCAAAGAGAAAGATAGAGAAAAGAAGTTGGAGGATAGTTGAAGAGGAGCCCAGGACCAGGTTTGTGGAGCAGCGACAGGATTCACCATTGTAAGTTGATTTGTTGAAGTTAATAATAAAGAGATACTTTTATCGTCCCACCATATGAGGTTCTTATGATTTTTTGTATACTTGTTTATTGAATCTCTAACCCATTAATCTATATATCGAGTGCATGCGGAGTTTGTTGTATGTTTTGTGTGAATGCGGGTCAGCCTTGGGAGGAGAGCTACAATCAAAGAACGATCAAGAATAAGGAAGGATCTTAATCAAAATCCCATAATAAGGTATGCTCACTTAACTATGTATTTGCTTAAGAATAATGGGGATTAGGTCTGGGACGATGGTAGAAAGTAGAGATCTTTAGGTCTTTTCTGCATGCATATTTCAACCCTAATTGCTAGTCCGTAGAGGGATTTCCCACTCACAACACATGTGAAGTAACATTAAATGTATGTTTAACACTTAAATAGTGAGAGTATAGAATGATATGCATAAAATATTAAGTAATGAGGATATATCAACTAGGATCTAGTGCATGAAAAATTCCTGCAAGTATGATAGAGCGCGCCTCCCTTCCTTCCCTCACTGCTGCAGAATATTGGTTCCTGCAGTCCCCATAAAGATACCTTGGGTGAAACTTCCCTGGCTCTCAAGTGATGCCGAAAGGGCCAATATCTATAGGGTTTTTTTGGACAACTTACCTTGAACCCAGGTTCTTGAACCTATCTGTGTGCATGCACCAACAAATGGTTTCGTTTCCAAGATGAAAAATATGAAAGCGAGGGAATGTTTTGGAGACTGGCAAGAAAAGAAATAACGGAATGGCTGGAGAAAAAAGAACAAAAATTTGTGTGGAAGGAGAATAAGAAACCTTTCTTAAAGAATTAAAAATGGCTGCAAAGGTATGTGTTTACCAAGTTGCATGAGGTATTTTTCAGTGAATTTCCTAATATTTTCGCAGAATGGCTGAAAATATTTATGGAAAAGACTGGTAGACATAGACTAGTTGCGCAATAGAATTTGACTCCTAAATTAGTGAGACAAGTGGATGTAGTAGACAATAGGACGTCCCATGTTGTGGACTTTTGGATGGACAATGTCTTGGGAGGCTACATAATAGAATTTTCTAGAGACTATACTGAGGCTTACAATGTTGTGGAAAGAGACTTCTTTAAAGGTCCGTGAGGCAGATTCATAAGTTCATTAGCTACCTCGATAAAAATCTTGTTATGCGATGAATAAGTGATGACAATGGAGTCAGATATCTAAAGAACTTTACACACACACAGGGACAAGGTTTTTTTTTACCAGGAGCTGATCTGAGGGTAGGAAAATGGACAGAGGAAAGGGAGACTACAAATGCAAGATAAAGAAGAAGGGATATCAGAAGGAGAAGACAAATTTAGAGTTTTGTGTAGTGGGAGAAGGTACAAGAAGTTGAGAACTGCGGCTAGGGACAGACAGAAACATAGTGAGTACTTGGAACATCATGCATATATCCATATAATATAAGTACAACAGATAGAGGGACAAGAGAAAGATATCCAGTTCATTATGGTCATAGAAGAACCAATAAGTCCTTCCCGAGCCGAGTCCTGGTTCGAAACAACAATCTCTTGGGCGTCACCTGAATTTGAAACAATGTTTGAAGATATTTCCAGAGTTCTTGTAGTCAGTAAAGGAAGTCAGAGTAGAAGTAGCCAAAGAAGTGGTATTGGCCAGAGTAGTGGTAGCAATACAAGTATTCAGACTCAACCAACATCATCAGAAAGGGGTCCTACACACAACAATGGGGTAGGAGTAGACAATACACTCAGATTACCGGAGTTCAAAGGAATTGGATATGAGGATCCAGAACAACACATGTTCGTATGTAAGACCATATGGACTGCAAAGAATGTCCATGATGATGGCACAAATATCGCGTAGTTGGCAACAACATTTTGAGGGCATGCGCTAATTTGGTACATGAAGCTCCAAAGTACTAGAATATCAGGCCAGACAAGAACCTTATTAGAGATTACACAAGCATTGTTAAAATAATTTAAGAAGCCAAAGTCTGAGTCACAATACATTACTGAGCTCAAGGAGATCAAACAAGTACAAAATGATTCTGTATGGGAGTTTGATCATAGGTTCAAAGATGTGACAGGGAGATTAACATTTCAAATACCCGATCAATAACATAAAGAGTGGTTCATTGCAGACTTGTTACCTCACATCCACAATCCACAAAAAAAACAAAAGGTTACAATGCAGTCCAAAGCATTAGAAATTGCTATGAAATTGGAAGCCTCTCCAGTCGGAGACAACAATGGAATGGTGCTGATACATAACCAGTTGGATGCATTAAAAATTCAGTTGGTAGAAATTACAATGGGGAAAGAGAACTGGGAACATATATGGTGCACCAAATGTTGGACTGAAGGTCACCACAAATATGAGTGTCCAACATTTGCACAGTACTTAGTAGCTGGAGCGCCAAACCCGCTACCAGGAGGAGGATGCTGTGAGATATGAAATACATGGGTACATAACCCCCATGAGTTCCAACTATTACAAAAATACCAGCATACCCCAAGAAGTTTATTCTATAGATTTTTCAAATTAGTGGGTCATGAAGACAAACATTTCCATGCATTTGTTATAATGAAGGAGCACACGACATACATGTACAAAATTCAGGAGGAGAATGCTGCAACAGAAGGAGGAGGGAAGTATAATACTCCAAGAGGATTTAATCAAAGAAACCGAGGAGGATTCGATAGGGGGTGAGGTCTAACAAACTTTAGGAGAGGAGGAAAAGGCCCCATAGTATCCTATAATTGTAGCCAACCATGACACTTAGCGCGGGATTGCCAAAATCCCTACACAACCTGTACTTAATGTCGGTCATTAGAACATGCAACAGAGGATTGTCCACAACTGTTGGAAAAATGGCAAGCCAGAGGGAATCAAAATCGGAACCCAAACATTCATAAGATATTCGCCAAGATAAGGGATGAAGGACCCAAACTCGAGGTCGTTACGTGCGGAGGAACCAAAACAGGGAGAGATGCGAACAATGGAGAGAAATGGGTTGAGCAGTGGGTAAAGAAATCAGAAGCACCTACATGAGTATATGACCCACATGAAGAGAAGGAGACCTATAAACAAGCAAGGAAATAATTCTTGTGACAGGACTTGACAACGTCCACATCAGCTACGCCACCTATGGAGAATATGCCTCCCACTGAGGATGAGGTTATGACCAAAGGATCATTGGGGAAGATAAGCACCTTAGGACATTTTTTGCAAAGTTTCCTAGAGTTGGTCGAAGATGAAAAGGAATTGCATAAATTATGCTTGATGATTGATGATTGATCAATGCTCTCAAGGGAAGATAGTACCTATTGAAAAGAAAGTATTGAACCAACTATTGTGCAAGAAAAGAACCAACAAAGAATTTAGGTTCAGTGCGCAGATTGAAGAATACGACATCGACAACATGTTACCTACGCGGACATGGGAGATGATGGGGAAACTGAAGTTAGCATGGTCACCCATCCAGTTGAGACTAGAAAATCAATACAAGATATTACCTATTGGCAAACTAACAAGAATATCGGTTGTTGAGGAAAATATATGAATTATCTTATGCAATCCTTTTCAAATCTTGCTTGGCTAAGGAAAGATAGTCGGGAATATTACCCTTTGTTTTATAGCCTCAAAATGTATTTCCCAATCCACAAGTATTAATTACAAGGGCTTAGGCTGATTTTTTTAATGGAAAGATTGTTGCAAAATATGAAATTTTTATATAATTTTTTGAACATATACAGATTTCAGAAAGTACATGTGGAGATAAAAAGTAGAAACAACCAAGTCACAGATTAACACAAATGAGACAGAATAGCAATCACTTTATTTCATTCCAAGAAATCAAAAGTATCTTTCTCTTTTCAAAAATCCTTGTGAGGGCATGGACCAAGGTCAAACTTAGATATCCCCGATGGAAACCATACAAAAGGACTCTGACAAGAAGAAAAAACCGAACTTTAAAATCTGGATCATCTTGCCACAGAAGCCTGCCAACTTGACTCTGCACAATATCCTTTATCAGTCATGAAACTCAATTAATAAACAAACAAGTATACAAAGACTATCAAAGATAGATCAACACCTCTGAAACAAGCATCTGAATGATATGGTTCATCTTTGAACATTGTTGTCTACAATAGGACCCTATTGTCAAAAAGAGAATTAGGCTTTTAATGAATTGAAGAATGAATGAAAAATGAACTATCTCATGAAAAACACAAGAGAAAACCTTAGTATTGATTTCTCCTTCTATTCTCCCCTTGTTCTTCCTTCTCATTTGGATTTTATGTATTCCAAATTAGTTGAAGTAGTTCAACTACCTCATTTAGTTAAGTTAACTAAAATTGACTAATTTTAGTTTAGGGGAATTAATAATAATAATAATAATAATTAAGGGTATTTTATTAAATAATAACTAAGTAGGTGGGACCCCTTGTGACTCCCTTTTATTTCTTTACAAAAATAAACACAATTAGACAACCAATAAAACACATGCCTCCTTGTGACTCCCATAATTATTTCCACAATTTGAAATTTAAATATCAGTAATATTTCAAATTATATCCAAAACATGTAAATATCCACATTATCCGAAAAATAGTTTGTTGTCCAAAACTTTCTGCAGTCCATTGTCTTCAATAAATCAATCATAAACACATAAATCAAAATCCATATTTTCCACTTTGAGAGGCAATATTTCTTCTATCACTATTGTCCCCTTTGGACTTCCCGGAATTAGCCTAAGGTTGGGTGGAACCTTCAGGCTTAATCTCACTAATAACGTGGGAGAAATCGTCCCTCAAGTGAATACGGGAGGACACTGGCTTTGCTGAGTCACTTGAAGGAGATGAGGAGGAAGAAACAATTTTACCTTTGTCTTGCACATGGGGAGCCTTGGTTTTGAGTTGTTTGCTAGCATGAGAGGATTGTACAGGTGAGTGTGCAGGGGAAATTTGAGAATTTGGGTTTACAGGTGGAGAAGGAGGAGGCAATGATAAGTTGGGCCAGCCACAATGGTGGGAGACTGTCGGATGAACAATCTCCTGCCATCCATCATTCTCGGGAACTTTTGGTTGCATAGATACATGGGGAGGCACAGGGATACCAGGAACATTTTGGGGCTAGAAGGGAGGCCTCTCTGGTTTAGGATGGATTATCCCTTGCCCAATCCAATTGAAGAACCCAACTTGAAAAATATGGTTCAACTCCTGAGGATCGACATCAAAATTAATTGAGAAGCTGGGCCTTCTAGGCCCTCTGTTCCAGTTACCTCTTCCCCTATTGTTTCTGCCATGACTTCCTCTGCTGAAGAAACTCATCCTGTATGCAACAATTTATTAGCAACTATCCCTTACCAGACGATACATGACATTCTCTTTATATGAAACAAAGTTTGGTTCAGAAATTAGTATAAGACCCATGCAATTCAATCCATACAAATTATTTAATAATTTCCAAATGAGCAGAGAGTGAAATAGGGTTCATGGGATATCTGGGGGGAATTGTAATGAGAAAAAAAGTGATATCATGACAGGGAGTAAGAACACGAGTACTTATCAAAAATTCATTAAATAATTAACTGTGCAATCAATACCAAAATATATTAGTTGCCACCTATTCCCGTGTCATATTTTACCACTGTCATACAAAGTCTTAATTTTATTTTATTGAACAGGGCATGTAAAATTAAATTGGGATCCTGATGGGGTTATAATGAGTGAAAAAGTTAGAATATGGGAGGGAATAATACATATATTGTTCATAAAAACAAATTAAATCAAACAACAACCATAACTTTGTTCCAATCACAATCCAAAAACATCCATTTTTAAGACCAAAATCAATCACTTATACAACATGACTGCAAGGATGGATGATTATGTTAACCCTACCACAAATGACGTGCTGATTTGGAGGAGCATCAATTCATGTACATCATACTCAAAATCAGGTCCGGAAAATTGGCAACAAAGGATGCATGAAGTCTCAACACGACAATGCGCGTGCATGACCAATTCATTATCGTGGATTGAAATAGAATTGTGCAACCCACCCAAATATGATGGATTTTCAGATATAACAATGTTCGTACAAAATTTTGAGGCACAAGTATCAAAACACCAAAGGCTGCTAGCACTGGACGTTGTGCTGAAAGCCACACTAACAAGATGGTGGGAGACACACAAAGGCACCATGGAATATTGGAAACAATGTAGGAGACTAATTCATATATGATTTAATACCGAAGAGGGATACATGGCACAAAAATATACTGGTGAAGGAAACCCAATAAAGCATATTGTGCAATGTGAAAACCAGTGGAATACAGTTCCCAAGGAGGAATGGATGCACAGTTATTCATACTCTTGCGACAATACTGAAAACATGGTATTTAGAAATGGAAGTGTGCAGAGACACAACATAGTGGGGTTACATAAGTCAAAGGATTAAAGCAAAATTTACATTTAAGAAGAAGTCACCCTTGATAGATACAACACTTTAGGAAATCAAACACAAACTATTCAACGAAGAAGAAAATATGGAAGTAAGATTGATATGCAACGAAGAAGAACAAACAAAAGTAATATTGATATGAAACATACATAATGCTGCTATGACAACCCATAAATTATTGGAACTCTATAATGTGACTGAAGAGGATCAGGATGACGAATATCCGAGGAATGTTCAAGTACATGAAACAGAAGGAGAGTGAATGGTAGAAGGCCCGAAGATGGAATCAAAACCCTATGAACAACTAGTAAATACAAGGAAAGGCAACATTAGAATGAAGGAAAATCCAAAGTTGGCACAGATAAGAGACTACTGGGATGACGAAACTGTAGAAAAAATAGCCGAATTAATGCGCGAGTACCATGATTTATTCCCGAGAAAATCCTCATAAATAAAGGGGATAGTTGGCGAGCTAGGAGAAGTGAGAATCCAACTTAAGCCCGATGCTAAACTAGTAGGACAGAGACCATACCAACTTAACCCACGATATAAAGAAAAAGTCAAGGAAGAAATGGACCGCATGTTAAAAGCGAGAGTTATTAAACCAATCGAAGAGTCTGAATGGATAAGTCCAATGGTAATATAGGATAAGAAAACATGGGAATCATAATCTGCGTTTGTTTCATAAAGCTAAATTATGCATTCCTGCATGACCCATTCCCAACTCTGTTTATAGATGAGGTATGGGAGAATGTAGGCGGACAAGAAGAATATTCATTCATAGATGGTTTTATAGGATACCATCCAATCAGAGTTGTGCAAGAGGATAAACATACGACAACATTATCAAGGGAATGGGGAAGTTTTCAATAAATAGTAATTCCATTTGGATTAAAGAATGCACCGGAGGTATTCTCCAAGGTAATTTTTGCAATGTTTAAGGAGTTCATTCATAAATTCCTTGAGGTATATTTGGACGACTAGATGGTCTTCAGCCTACTATGAGACCACGTGGAATTGTTGAGATTAATGTGGACAAGTGCAAACAACATCAGATATCATTGAATCTAAAAAATTGTGCACCTTTCGGAACACTACTAGGACATGTAGTATGTAAACAAGGATTATTAGTGGACCCGGTGAAGATTGCAGTAATTTTGGAACTACAACCACCCATATCAGTAAAAAAACTATGTGCGACATTGGGCCACACATGTTATTATAGGAAATTCATTAAAGGATACGCGCAAATCACAACACCAATGGAAAAACTACTGAAAAAGGAAGTGAAGTTTTAGTGGAACGACGACTGCTAGAAAGGAATGGACACACTGAAACACAAACTAGTAACTGCGCCAATCCTTGTCTTCCCAGATTGGACTAAGGACTTTCATGTACATGTAGATGCCTCATCTATGGCACTAGGAGAAATATTATCACAACCATGTGAAAGGGACATCGATCACCCCATTGCGTTCGCTAGTAGTAAAATTTCAACATCAGAGAAGAACTGTACCACCATAGAATGAGAGGGGTTGGCCATGGTATACACACTATAGAAATCCAGACATTACCTTTTGGGATGACACTTTCATATGTACACATATCATTATGCGTTGTGATATCTAATCAATAAACAGGTGTTGGGGGGAAGGATTTGCATAAGGCTCCTATTGTTCCAGGAGTACGATTTCGAAGTTGTAGTAAAACCTGGTAAACTCAATGTAGGGCCCGACCATATGTCACACATATTTTCAGGAGAAGACACGGGAGAACTGGATGATATCCTGCCATATGCACAACTATTCTCCATTAAAATGGTCGACGATTACTTTATAGATATTGTAAAATTCCTAAGTACAGGAATTCCCCCTGAGACATGACAGTCGCACAAAAGAAGCAGTTGGTAGTTGTTTGCACTCTTTTCGTCGATGTGTGAGCAAAAAGTGAGTGCTTACATGCCTAGTTGGGCTCTGCTAGTCATGACAGCTGTATGTAAAGAGGTTAGAAAGAAAACAATAGAGCTATTAACAAGAATTAAACAAAAACTGAAAGAAAACAATAGAGCTATTAACAAGAATTCAAACAAAAACTAAAAAAGAAAAACATGAGCATAATGACAAGAATGAAAACAAAAAGAAAAATGGACCAATATCACCAATATATAGCTTCTGATTCCGATTGATGAAATCCAAAGATACAATAATGGAGAAAGAGGACTTGGTCCCTTCCCTCTCCAATGTAAGGCTCTTGAGGCCCTCAACCGATTGCTCTCCTTATGATGAAGGTGAAAATGTGAATGAAAGAACTCTAAGCTTCTCCACTCTAGTGAAGAATGAACAGAGTCCTAGTAACTTCAACAGCATAACAATACAAAGAATCTCTTTAAGAAATGATGGTCATTCATGGCTTTTATAGCCAAGCTTTGAGCTACATTATGCAACCCTTTGAATGTGAAAAGAGGTGGTGCCCCTTTGTGGCACATTTAGGTTAGTCTCTTGACCCTACCTCCCAATGCTGCATTGACATTGAGCTCCTGCGATTTGATGTCAAATCAATTTGGGGAGTCGATCCATTAGTGGTTGGAGTACGACTTTCCATAAATGCCTGGCTTATAAAAGCGCCACTGGTTACACTAATACCGCCGCGAGATATGCCTTGTACCATAAGGTATTACATGCTTGTTTTCCAAGTGGCTACGCTTTTTAATATTTTTAGCCACCTTTGTATAGTTTTATCTTTGTTGTGCCGCGGAGTTAATCCCTGCGCCGCGGAATGACCGCTTTTCCTCGTTGATGATGCGGAGTCTTTGTCGCTCCGCATGGATCAAATTCGCTGATACCGCATGCCCCGGCTGGCCGAGGTTAGGAGCAAAACGTGATAAATAAATTCAATAATGTTTCTTTGACCGCAGAACAAAGTGTTGTAAGGGAGAGCCGAAAGGGAGACCGTAGAGAAACTGGTTGAGATGAGGAACTGTAGATCCGACCTTCCACAAGGTGTGAAATAATATACAATGTATTAAACGAAGGTAATGCCCCATGCTCGCGGTAATGTAACCTCGAAGAGTAGAAAATGTGAATTGTTGATGTAGATTCATCGCAGTCACTGCTGAAATACAAAGGCAAAAAGACAATTGCGAAAAGGAACATAATTAAGCAGTGGTAATGGTCATGGAAGTAAACAACAATAGTGGTGTGGGCAGTGATGGCCCTACCAAGTCTGGGGAGGTCTGAAAATGATACAAAACTCCAATAGTCGCGAAGTAAGACCCACCGCAATACGAGAAAGCAAGCTGGCTGCCGAACGTCATGGGGTCAACGCATTATCGGGTTATGGTGTGTCCCCTGCGTCATCCGGAGATCGCCTATTGTGGCTGGGGAATGAGGACCATGATACCGCCAAATTTCGAAAGTGTGCTGATGTCGATAAAGGGACGCTAATTCCCCGTGGCGTAAAAGTTGGTACTCTGTGGATCTACTGATGTGAGGAGGAGGCATAGGGATATAGATGAAGTCAAAAAGTGGGATGACTCCATACAACCCTTGGTTGGAGGATGTAAGAAGTTAGCGCGGGTCAATCCATTGGGACAAGATCGAAGTGTCATGGGGACGCACTGATCCGAGGTAAGCTTGCAGCTGCAGGGCGGACAAGGTAAGTAAATTGCAGGATAAAATGGTAAACGACCCGGTAGTACCAAGCATTACAAACGATGCCGGTGAAGGAAAATGAGAAGGGATACCCAAACCAAGGGTGACATGGGTTGCGTGTGACCAAAGGAAAGCAGGTCAGCCAACGGGTGACGCATACAAAAACCAAGGCTAGAAATAAAGGTGTTTGTACACAAAATAATAAATAAATGTGGGAAAGATATACACGTAAACTGCGCCCTAAGCATTGAATGAATGCCCCAAGGGAGGCATAAATGTCATGAAAACTGATGAAGGGTGGGGCCCCATTACGTAGTTTGCATGAGGTAGGTGAAATGGAGAGGTCTTCGCAGATGGGCAAACCGATGGTGGATGAAATGGAGGGTTCAAGGATCCCGCGAGTAAGCACCAAAACTAACCAAGAATGCATGATCTGGGAGTCCATGTGGAAAGCCAGCAAAATGAGAAGAAGGAGTATGTGGTTAAGTTTCATCATGATAACACTAGCACTCTGGGTTGGGGACGATGCCGAGTAGTCGGCGGGCAAAACAAAAGGCGGAATGGGACCACTCACGTGGGTGAGAATGCTACCCGCGATGCGATTCCTTAAAATGCATATGGAGGTGTGAGTACCGGCCGGTACCGGAATGGCATCCCAAAGGCTAACATCGAGGCGTGGACTAGATGTAAATGCACACCGCGGGAGAGACTACATGCCGCTGGCTGAATATATAAATCAAGGGTGACGGAAGATGTTGACCATAAATTTAATAATAACAACCAAATACCCAAAGTGAACAATATCCGAAGAGGGACGACAAATATGAACATGTATTAGATAATGTGATAATGCACGAAGCGCATTCGGGTCAGTGGTGATAAAAAAATGGATGCCCGGGCCCGTGGATGTAAAGTGGCCCAGGGATAGCCATTATGTAGGTGGTGGGATGTTGATCCCGCGGCTGAAGATGGTTTGAAAATGGACGTCATTCCGGAATGATGAGTGGAAGTTTGAAAACCCTACATATATCGTCGGCCCACATTGCCACCCTCATTTGTACCTGCTACTACAGTTATCCCGGCAGAGCGAATTGAGAGGAGATTCAATGATTTGGAGAGTTAATCGGACAATCTTGCCCCGACGCGGCGAAGCTGCGTTAGTCAGTCAACCTCGCCTAGTCATTGCAGGTGTCAAAACTTTTGGGTAGGGCAGGTACCGTGGGTGTAGGTGAGTTCTTTAGGGTTTGTGGGCGTAATCTATTACGCGACCGGGTTGAAAGCAGAGGCCACAGCCGCCGCTTTATTCAATCTAACACGCGATGCGCACCGTTATCAGCGCCAGCTTTGAAAGCACGTCGATAGATTGTAAAGCGCCATGAGCCGCCTGCGGTGCCGCTTTGATGCCGTCAGATAATGAACAAAGCGCGTACGATCACCGGTGGGTGGTGAAGCGCCTTTGAGGCAAGGCTCGCGGAAAATGAGTCGACCGGATGTTTGGGATGAATCTGCTAACATAGGCCCCTTGTTTGTGCGAAGCAGCTGATTATGGATGTGATGTGGCTGAAATGATCGAGCCGCTAATGGAGGAGGTGGCGGAGGCGAGGCACGCAGTGCGGGCGACTTTGGCGAGCGAGTGGGCCGCTAAAGCCCTTTGAGTGCCCAATCGTTACTTCGCCGCCCGTGGAGCACTTTCTCCACCGCCCATCGAGATGGAGCCCTAAGCAAAGATTGCTCTTCCGCACGAGGAGAGCCGGGTGGAGTTTACTTCGAGGAGGAGGATATCTATTTCACTGGCCTTCGGGAACGCCGATGTTGGCAGCCTGGATGCCGAAGAGAGACCGACGAAGGGCCCGCCGACGCATTCGCGCCTTAATTTTATGATCGGTTTTAAAGCGAGATTAATGCTTTGATGTTGTCGCGATCGCTATGCTTGCATCGATGATAAAAGTGGATCTATGGATCCACCTCAAATCGGACAAGCAGGGGAGTTGCCGTTGATGGAGAGAGTGGTGGTGGGCCGCGAGCGGTTTGCCCGGGGTTGGCCTCCATCTCTGTGATGATTACCTGGCTTGACCGATGTCGACGTATGGCCGGGGAGTTTGATTTTGGCTCTATCCTGGTGGCCTTTTCCTAGAGAGGGTGCCGACATTGCAGCCGAGGGTAGTGCTAGAGGTGTTAATGCGATGGCTACACTCGCTACCGGTGGCTGGTCGAGATTTTATTCCTCGCCAATTTTGGTATGAAGGGGTCATTACTTTAATGGGATCAGCCGTACAGATACATAGCGACGCTAAAATAAGTACTCGCTTTCCTATTGTTGGGTGGACTCGGACGCACCGAGTGGTACCCATTCGGGGAGGCTTTGGATGACGTAGGTAGCGATTTTATTCCGCTTTGTGTTTTTATAGTATATTGTTGATATTCTAGTGCACATATTTTGATGTATAGACACTACCATCTTTTCTTGTTGTTTGTTTGGTGGTTGTGCAGATGTAGCACCTCGCGGGCTGGAGGTGGATACGTCCAGTAATCGGCACCGGCCCGAAAGGTGATGCGGTAATTTCACCGCGGGCGAGGGCGTCCGGAGGGATGTGTATCGCCGGGATCGCGATTCCAGAGACCGCCAGAGGCTGGATGACCGGTGTGGGTCATCACATTGCCTCCGGGCGTACCGGAAAGTGGGATGAGGATATAGTCCGGTCATTGAGGCGTTCACGCGTCTGAGCCGCCCTGTGGATCCGCATCCGTGACCAGGGATGTCCCGAGCAAAGGCTATGCCGCCAGCCGCGTGGGCGGTCGCCGCTATGAAAGTACCGCGGTTGGCTGCTATGACTAAGGGACGCCGCCAAGTGGTGGTCCCGGCAGCATAAACCTTCACCACCACCGGGCGTGGTAGAGGGCCACCACCTCCCCGAGGGAGGGAGGCCAAAGGCGCCCTTAGAGGCCCCCGACAGGGCGATACTTGTGTGTACCCATTTTGATTAGGGCCGGTGGTCGTGCTTTTGTACCGTTTATGTGGCACGGGCTAGTGGGCCTATATTTTTTGTATAAAAACATTTGGTTCAGACATATATATATGAGTAGACATCGGCTTTGAGATCCAATAAAATGTAAGCAGCGGAGTTTTTACTTTTGGATGATGATGATGATTATATCCTATATGTCGCTGGGACAGGATGCTATGAGTTGTTTATGCATGTGTAGTTTGATGTGATGTATGCCAATCTAACACCGTGGTTAGCTATTTCCATCTCATATTTGATCTACCCTCTTTGGAATAATATGTGTAAATGTAATGGAATCAAAATATCAAGCTTCACACTCCACCTCAAGTGTATTTTATGCAAAGATGGATCACAAGTGCATAATTTTACACATTGTTGAGTCGGAGAACGACTAACCGAGAGTCGGTGGTGCTTAAGGTGACGAATATGATGATGTTTTCGGGTAATTCCAAGGCCAATGACAGCGGTGTATTTAGCTTGGTTATTGGTTGCTGGTCCCAAACATACGTCGCTGGAGTGTAAGTACTTCGCAAGAAGGCGTAGAGAGCCCAAGCACCGGGTTTAGATTTCCAGCCCCAATCTACCGGGCGTCAAGTCGCACAAGTAAATCCAATGTGGTAAGTCGGGTGAAGGAGGTAATCGGTCAACAACACAAAGGATAGTTTAGATGTGGGGTTAAAAAAAATTAAAAAACGCTAAAGAAAACGAACCTAAAGTAGTTGTGACTACATTTAAGCATAAAAATTCTTGCATAACCCATTGACGCGTTCTTTGAGTGCAAGGCCTTCTGTGGAGGCCAAGATGTAGGCGCCTATGGTGAGGTAAATGCTAGGCGATCGAGGCTATGCCATAGTGATTCAAATTTTCCATGTCCTAAGGTATCGCGAGCTTATAATTACAGGTTTAGGACGAGGTCGCCTTCGCGAATGATCGAAGGTTGACATGACGATCGTAGGTGGCTTTGGATCGTTTTTTAACTGCCTCGTTGTTCTGTAAGGAAGACCGACGATATTCATTTAGTGACTCTAAGTTCAAAAAACACTTTTCCTTTGGAGCAGTGTCAGGTAAAAGCTTTATTGCGGTGCGAAGAGTGGGAATTTTGCATTCAATGGGAAGAGTTGCCCCGACCTACGTGGACTGGGTATGAAACGGTTGAAACCTGGCATACCATGGTCGCTCATGCTTCCCCATAGAGCTGAAAATAACATATGATGCCAATTGGTTTTATGTTTATTCACCGTATGCTGTAACATGGTCTTGAGGGACTTTGTTGATTGTTCCCGACCGCCCGCTGACTGCGGGTATGGTGAGGCAAAATCCTGAGAGAATCCTAACCGAGAATAGAGTTCAATGAAGATCTCATTCTCAAAATGTTTCGCGGATCGTAGACTACCGGAAGTGGAATTCCAAACTGGATAAGGACGCGGTTGAAGAAAAACGCTACCGCAATGTCAGCTGCGGTATTGTTGAAGGTGGGCACGGCTTCCGCCCATTTGGTGAAGTAATCGGTAATAAATACCGCATTTGTCACCATTGCTGGAGGGTGGATTACAGGTCATAAAGTCAACACCCCATTTGCAGAAGGGGCCAAAGGTGATGACTGGATGTAGAAGAAATGGTGGCACTCATTCTTTGTTTGCATAAATCTAGCATCTATCGCATCACTTGACAGTGTGAATACAGTCATGAAACAAAGTGGACCAAAAGTACCCCGCATGAATGATTTTTTGGGCAGTGGAAATACATGATAGGTGGGCACCGCAAGCGCTGCTATGGAAATAGTTCAAGACTATGTCAGCTTCATCAATAGTCAGGCAACAACGAAGAATGGTGTCGATGCCCCACGGTGATGATGTCTGGCGAGGAGATAATAATGCAGGGGCCTGGATGACGGATGTCGACGATCAATCCTGATAGTGTTGACCGGAACTTTGAGTTCAGCAGTAGACGCAGGGAGGTCATTGCACTGCTGATCATCGACATGTAAAAGAGGATGTTCATCGGGAAGTCCGCGGTTGACGCGCAATCGGGTGTGTTAGAGGAAGAATCATGGACAAGTTCTCATGGCGAACCAGGGCCTCTCTTTACCTGGTGTTGAGAACCTCAGGTCACCGTGACTCGCTGATAACGATCCACCGGTTTAATTCTTCCGCTGACTTGACGCATCACCGAAAGGCATTGTATAGGGATTGGAATCGCGACGACTTTGGTGGTGCGGGCGTAGAATGTAGTGGCGCTAGCCGCTTTGAACTCAGGACAACCTAAGAGCCAGTTTCTTCATTTCGTAACTTCGTGGGTGGTCCCGAAGACTTTACCGGACGTAGTAAATGATTTGTTCACGATTGTCATCTCCGAAATGGACGAGGACGCCGGCCATCGATAATGTACCGATGTCGATAATGTAGAGGATGTAGTCGCTGATTGTAGTCGCGTAATTCAATCAAAGGTGCATTTGAAAGTGTCATTTTTGAGGTCAGCTAAACGACCGCTAGTATAAATGGCCCCACCGAAAAGCGGGATGTCGGACGTGAGTAAGCTGGCTGAAAACCATGCGCGCCAGAGCAATGAATCGTGAACAAAGCCTAAGAAAGTTGGCTTTGCCCCTGTAGACTTCAGAATCGCCGTAAATTCGAGGAGGTGGAATTTCAGGATGGTTTGACTTTGAGGGGGTCCTTACCTGATATCGCTTTGTGAAATGATGAAACCGGTAGCGCCTACCGGGTGATCTAACACAATAATTTGAGAGGGTCTGCTGCATCGTTATTCGGACGCATTAATTGCCAGTGATGATCTGTAAATCATCGAGAGGGTTGAGTACTTTGATCGGTTGCGAGGTCATCTAAGTAAGCTGGTGGGATGATAGCAGCAGCCAAATCATGAAAGATGGGCCGTCATGGCTCTAAAGGTGGCCGCAGATTTTGAGGCCGGCGGCATGACACGAGATATGCAAACGTATTCCCCGTGGCTGGCGGAATCCATTTGTATTGATCGGCTGGGTGAATCTGGATTTGGTTGTAGTTAAAGCGCCAGCGCCGCCCATAAAGGAGAGAGCTTCTACACAAGAATCGGCCAATAACTGGTCGATGAAAGGTGCTGGGAAGTTGTCTTTGGACAAGCGCTGTTGAGATCGCGAAAGTCGCATGCAAACGCTGGATGGCGCCCCGTTTGTCGACGGGCATGTGGTTGGAAACCCGTGGACGCGGTAAGCCATGGGTAGATGTGAACTGGTCAGCGAATGGTCAACTTCGGCTTTGATAGCCGGTCTTTACCGGGTGAAGCGGCCGCTGCTCGGGCGAATCAAGTGATGTCGCCGTGTCGCATGATGTTCAACAATAGCGGGTCGCCGTGCATCTCCGCGTAGCGCGACCGCAAATATATCCCAAACCCCGGAAGAGGGTCGTAGGCGTTGATTCTCGAGTGCAAGTCGCCCAATGATGATTTCGATCAATTCCGCTTAATGGAAATCGTCGATTTTGGGGTCGGTGGGGAAATGTTACAAAGCTACCTCTCGAAGCGTGGATGGGTTTATTGAACCAATCGACCATTCCTCAGGGGATAAAGTCTTTTGTTTCAACCACCAAAATGGAATCGTGGCAAGGAGTCATGGAGGCTTCCTCGCTAAGGAAGAGTGCGTAATCGGCTGACAGTGGCCCCTGTGGAGAGTCCCGCATTGTAACTCTTCCATCAAGCCGGAAATCCACGAATATACCGTATCGTGGAGGAGGATCTCGATAGTGGTTGCCCCTCATCAAGGCAATGAGGGGGTAATTTTGAAGAGGGTTCACCGGCGATAAACCATAAGGTTGAGATAACGAGGAGAACCCGTGGTGGTGGGATGGCTAGTCTCTGTAGAGGAATGAGCCGGAGAGTTAGGTGGCCGGTAAACTCTCGATAGGCTATCATCTAAGAACCATGGAGGCGTTGGTAGTGCCTCCTCGCCCTGGAGAAATGATGTGGAGATCCACCAGTGGTGAAGTAAGGTCAATAACCTCTACTGCGGGTGGTGGACGCAGGGCTAATTAACGTTGGCGATATTCAATGATCATCGGACACAGGTATGTAAAATGAGATAATGAATCACAAAGAGAGCAAGGGAATCGCAAAGAGAGCAAGGGCACCTCTACGCGCTCATTGATGGAAGTAGTGACATAGTGAATGCTCGACCGTGTTGTGGATGCCGCCGGCGGCGCATTGTTCAAAATCGAACACTTTATAAGTTCCAATGCCGAAACGGTAGTGATGGACAATGATGGTGTAATGGCCATACTCAAAAAAAATGGCACACGCAAATTTGGTATTCAACCCCTTACTACTGGAAGTTTGAGTGACAGCAGTAGTAGCGGAAAGTGGTGCGAGGGTTGATTGGGTGGGATCAAATTCCGTAACTCTAGTAGATATGGGAAATTATTGGTTTGGTGTCCCTTTTTATCGCACAGTTAAGCAAGGTGGTGGGATGCGCGGAGGACGGAGGTGTGGGCTCCTTCGCTTCCTCACTCTACCGAAGTGTGGGGTAGCGATAGAGTAAGTGGGGCAGGGAAGTATAGGAGCAATGGCATTGGGTGCGAACTGGAATGGTCATTAAAGTCCCTACCGTGGGCTTAGGGATCATCTTAGGTGGATGGGCCACTAATAATCGATAAGCACCACCATGTTTGGAAGTGAGTGCGTTGGCGGCTACCAAAAGCTCGGACTGCGGGTAGAAGAAGGGAATTTGAGTGAGGGGTCTGGGAACTGTCTCCCAAACGGGAATGTGTCCTTGGGGAGAGGTGGAATATTGGATTGGTGGGGTCGATGAGTTCGTAGGAGGTTCATGAGGGGGGATCTCTACGATTAGTGGGGCGTCAGATATGATATAAGCCTTTGTAGGAGGAAGGGTAGCCTCTGTGAGAGTGTTTTAAGAGGAAACGCCGCATACCTCGTGAGGGGAAGGGAGTGGTGGTGCTCCATGATACGTCCCCAACAAGGATGGGTCTTTGAACATCCCAGGCTCCATCTCGATAAATGGATGTACCGCCTTGGTTTGTACGCTGGAATAAAGCGGGAAGAATATTATCGGTGACCGGCCGAGAGGGGTTGGGTTCAGAGTGCGTAACTTGGTCGATGGCTCAATCTTCCCGTCATGGAGGGAACATGATTGTCCTAGCATTTACGACGCCATCGCTTCATAGCATGCTACGTATAAATGCCAAGCAAGATATTGCATTCCCAGTGGGGCCTCTATAACTCGGCGTCGATGAGGACGGCTTCACCGAAGTTCGATGGGGACATTCGAAGATCCCTTCGTGGGAGTACCGATCTTCGCCATAAGCCCGTAACGATAGCAAACAGGGTAAGTAGGGGGAACCCGCCGCCATAATACTTTGGACATGATGCATGCGGATGCCCCTTCATCAATGATGCATCGATGGACCGTGATGTTCCATATTTTGACTGGAATTTGAATAGCTTAATCGGGCCACGGGAAGACGCGGGTTCGCAGCTATCAAGGTCAGCGATGTCGCAGTATCCGGCAGGATCGATCGCCTAATAAGGAAAGTAATGATTTTCGCTAAGTAGGTGGGGCAAGTTTGAGGACTCCAAACTGACATTACGGCAGCCGTGGGATTTGTGCTAAGTCATCTACTAAGTCAGAAGGCGAGTCGAAGCCCGGAAAGGGATTGTGAACATTCCCCGCGAAGGGGATGCAGGGATGCGAATGGTGGTTCGCGTATGGGATCATCAATGGGGGTCCCGCTGGTGTAGGGTTTGTTTCCGCGCGGTGGTGGCAGTAGACTCACCGCTGGGGATACCGGACGTAATACGCGTTTGCAAAAGAATCTCTTCCCCACTGGTATGGAGGATTGGTTCGCCTCCACGGGATTGTTGGGATTGTGACATTGTCCCATTTGGGGTGGAGGGTACCGCTGCGTTTATGACACCTCGATGTGGAATAGGATTTTGCAATACCGCTGAGGTTGTTGCGCATATTGTTGTTGTGCTCACTGGGGCGTGCTGCGTACTGGGAAGGGGAATAGTTTCCGTGAAGCCCTTTCAACCTCTTGAAATCAATTTGGGGCAATGGTGGGTGTAATGACCAACACTCCACAAAGGGCAAGGGATGAAATGGTTTTAACCGTTCCTCACTTTGGCGCTTAGAGCTGTTACACTCTGCCTTTGGTCTCTTTGTTCGGCCAGCCCCCAAAGTATCGCTAGTCGTGGGGGTTGATTCCCACCTTGATTAGGGTTGTTGTTGTTCCTATCTGGCCCTTTCCTTCAAGTATTGTTCAAGCGGGTTCACGGGTTTGGTCAGGTATTCAATTGTTCAAAATCGGCACCGCTGAGCAGCGTAAGGTTGAACAAAAATTTACCCCGCATTGGGATGGGGAGCCATAGGCTGTGAAGGTCCGGGAAATGGGAAGCCATGGATTTTGTGGTGGTGCGGCACCATAAGGTACATAGGAAGGAAAAGTGCTTTCACTAGATCCCGGGTTATAAGTTGAGGTAGAAAGGGCACTTGAAATTAGTTGAGAAGTCAGGTGCATGAAGGGTGTCGGCACGGGTCCACTCATGGATGGAGGGAGAGAAACAATATATGTCTATTGGTAAAGGGGAGGATGGTAATAATACGACCCTCCATACATCAATGGGTATTGAGGTGTACTGTACATAGGTGGTGGTTGGGTTTGTGGACTATGATGCATGGTAGTACCAATGAGTCCTTCTGCTGAATGAGACATCCCATGTTTGTCTTTGCCAAATGGCACCGGTTTTGGGAGATCAGGAAGTACTATATACAATTACCCGGATCAGTATGATGAGGTCATATTGTCGTTTTACCGATATTCTGGACCGTGGAAGGTGGTTTTATCCTTGCCGGTGAGATTGAAGGATCCGGAAACCGCATCGTTTGCGGTTTCGCTTTGCATAAATCCACGCCGCCTACCACCTATGGATGTGGTCGGTAAATGTGGGTGTATCGAACGCCGAAATTGACAAGAGTTCAAGACCATTGTCAGCGTCGGATGGGTAATTGTTGAAAGTCAAAAGGCTTTCATTAAGGGATTCAAAGCAATCGAGTGTGACCCCTCGATTTCAACATACCATCTACCGATAATCGGGTAAGTGCGTGGCGCGCTGGAAAAGACGACCGATGAAGCTTCCATAATGTCAAGGAAGATTCATAGGTGAAAGGCTCTCCCACATGATTGGCTGGTCATCTCCGCCCTTCAAACCTTTGGTGGCGTCCGAGGGAAAGTTTGCTGGTACTGCGCCATGTATAATCATGCAATATAGGATCATTGCAGCCTTTGTAGATCCTGTGGTATGTTGAGAGAGGCCAAGCATGGCATCCGTGAGGGGGTGGAGGGTTAGCTCCCCGCCATGGTGTGTTGTGAACCTTGATCCTCATGAGGATTAGTGAGTTGGTGCTCCTCCTCGAGGAAGTGGGTCCCCGCCTGCAAAGGAGAGCTAGAGGATGATGACCTTGGGAATCATCCCAAGTAAGGTAGAACCAAGCAAGATGATCCTAGGGATGGTAGCACCTACGTGAGTATGTGAACTAGTACGACCGCCGGGTACCTGCTAGTGGGGAGAGATTATAAACGCTGCGGAATCCACTCTGGGTTCCGTGGTTCCCCAACGTACTAAGTTGGCGTAGGTGTAAATGAGTGATGAGAGAATATATATAGAACCAAGAGTCTTTGCAAAGTGTTTCGCTAATAATATATGTACCCAAAGTCAAATTGTAATCAGATATTCATCATACATAAGTGAGAAAGCAGCATAGATCCGGGTAAGAGGGTTTTGTCCAAGGTAGAATCAAAACATAAAGCAAATGCTCGCGTCCTATAAGACGTAACGTCCTACCTCTCAAAAAGCACTGGACCTCCAATAGCTCTCAACAAGGGGTCCAAGTCAAATCGAAGAGATAATTAGAAGTGGAAGAATGTTCACTGGTTATACCGAGGTAGAGGGTGCAATATCCCTCAAAAGAGCGGGCGATATTTTCCAATAGCCACACACAAAATCTAATCAAGGTGCAATTGCTCACAATTGCCACCGGGTAGATGTCCTACACTTGGTTACTAGGTACCTCGGTCAAAATCAGACATTTAGATTTTCGGCTGTGAAATGGGTCACGGGTTGGATCCTCTCCAAGAGGTGGGTGCCTCTGGGCGGGGACGCACGTAACAACCGACCTCGGCCTTCGTCCCTTCATGGGTATCTCCCTTCTTTATGGTGATTGGAACGCTTGGATCTTGAGGATTTTAAAAGCTCCCTATTCACAACTTCTATGTTTGAAATTGTGAGAACTGGATAACGGGGATTTATTTGGATAACACTCTAAATCACCTAGACTATAATTTTATTTTGGCACCTCCTGGAGGACAACTTAGTGAGTTGTTATAAAGATTTTAAATGAAATGTTTTGTGAGGGTCAGGGTGAAAACCAACCCCGCTTGATTAAAAGTGGGAGTGGATATCCAACCAAGAAAGATAAGTGTTTTTCAGGATCCCTTTTGAGGAAACCCACTTAGACCACCACATTTCGGTAATTGTATGCGGAGTGCAAAGTGGCTTTTGTGTGTTAGTGAAAAGTGTACCAAATTTTTAGTTGTTATATTTCACCTTGCAAACATGGACATCGTATTGGTCTCCCAAGAGTTTGATTACCCAAATCAACTAGATGGCATTGGTACAACCTTTTGGAATTCAAAAGTCCCTAGGAACCTAGTGGCATGTGGACATTTGTGGTCCGTTACTATCCTTTTTATCTCCCTATGTGTGTGAGTTAATCTAGAAAAGCATGAAACTAGTCCTAGATTTCAACATGTGGGCATGTGTGGCCCGTTACAAACTCCTTTAACTCCCCTAGTTTTCTTGAGCTAAGAAAAGCAAAATTCAAACACTATTTATAGCCTTTGACATGTGGGAATGTATTGGACCCTTTATAAGAAATGTGTTTGAAAATGTGAAACTAAGAGGGGTCTCAAAAGAGCTTTTGTCCTCTCCTAAAAATTTTAAAATTTTGTTAAAATTCCTTTGTTTCATGGGAGGTGAGATCACTCTCAATTCTTTCATTCCCCTCTAGTTCGTGATAATGTCCCAAGAGAAGAGCATACCTCAGATTGTTACTTTCGACTTCTAGTCCCAAAAATGTGAGCTTTTAGATGTATTTTTAAGATTGATGTTGTAACTAGATAAACCAAAGTGTAAGCAAAAATAAAGGACAAATGAATTTTATCCTCCCATGTGTCTAGGTTTGCTAGATGATCCACTTTATAAGTTGAGGGGACTAAGCAAGTGCATTCGCAGGCCACACATTATCATCATCTTAACCAGTGGGAAGCGGAGTTTCCACATCAAAAAGCTTACATAATGCAAATTTTAAATCAAATGCGGGTGTCTCTGTGTGGACAGATGCACACTTTACCGCGGATACCGTGACCGCTCTGCGGTCGTAAAGAGTTCTGAAAAATTTGGACGATTTCTCCTGGGCAATCTTGATGAATTTGTCGCTATGCAAAAGTCGGCCGAGGTCGGGTTTCTGAACCGGGTAAAGTGAATTCAAATCAACAGAAAGCAACAGCCCAATCGAGGGAGGAAATTATACCTTCCCCCCAGTATGGTCGCTAATCTGTTTGCACTCTTCACGATGTGTGAGCAAGTGAGTGCTTACATGCCTAAATGGGCTCTGCTAGCCGCCATGAAAGTCGATGCGTAAAGAGGTTATAAAGAAAACAATAGAGCTATTAATAAGAATTAAACAAAAAACTAAAAGAAAAACATGAGCATAATGACAAGAATGAAAACAAAAGAAATGGACCAATATCACCAATATATAGCTTCTTTGATCTCGATTGATGAAATCCAAAGATACACAATGGAGAAAAGAGGACTTGGGTCCCTTCCCTCCAATGGAAGGCTCCTTTGAGGCCCTCAACCGATTGCTCTCCATGATGAAGGCGAAAATGTGAATGAAAGAACTCCTAAGCTTCCACTCTAGTGAGAGATGGAAAGCTTATGAAATGGTGTTGATTATGTTAATTACCAAAGAAATGAGTCTCTAGCAACTTCAACAAAGCATAACAATACAAAGAATTCCCTTGAGAAAATGATGAATCCATGGCTTTTTAGCCAAGCTTTGAGCTATTATGAAACCCCTTTTGAATGTGAAAACGGGCTCTTTAGGGCACAATTACGTCTTCACCAAAATTTCCCAATGCAGATTGAGCTCGATTTGATGTCAAATCGACTTGGGAGCCGATCCATTAGTGGTTGGGAGGCCGACCAGCTTCATAAATGCGCCGTTTGGCAGGCGCGCGGGTTTTGCACCCCACAGCCGCGCATATGCGCCCTTTGTACGAAGGTATGGCGCGCATACGCTTGTTTTCCATGGGCGCGATGCGCTTTTGAATTTTTTAGCCAATTTTGTATAGTTTTGGCCCTTTTGTTGTGCTGTGGAGTTAATCCTTGTGCCGTGAATGACTGTCGCCGTGAATGACTGTTGATGATGCGGAGTTCTTGTCGCCCTGTGCGGACGAAATTTCAGTGATAACAGTAGTAAAGGTTGCAGACTACCAACTCATTGCAGGAAGCTTATATAAACGGGGTGCAAATGGAATACCACAATGCTGCATAGTTGAACACGAAAGAACAACTATATTGGTAGAAGCGCACAACAAGATAGGAAGAGGACATTATGCAAGGAAATACATTGTGCAAAAGGTCTTAAGCATAAGGTTATGGTGGCCTCCACTCCACAAGGATGAAAAAGAATATTGTCAGACATGTGATGTTTGCGAAAGGGTCAGAAAACCCTCTAGAAGGGACGAGATTCCATTGAACCCACAGGTTGCATTACAAGATTTTGATAAGTGGGCAATTGAATTCATTGGACCAATTATCCCACCAACTACAATATCATGCGCAAGGTACATCATTACAACAACAAAATACCTAACACGATGGGAAAAATTCACACCAGTAACGGGTTGCAACACAGAAACAACGACAAACTTTTTGTTGGAAAACATAGTAACTCAATTTCGATGTCCTCGAGCATTGATGAGTGGTTAAGGGACACACTTCATCAATAAAACTATAGCATCCTTGACGAAAGAATTCCAAATCCACAACCATAAGAGTAAGTCATACCACCCACAAATGAATGACATAGTGGAAGCATTCAACAGAGCCCTAGAGAATCTGATAAAAAAAATATGCAACGTGGGAAAAGGTTACTAGGACTTAATAATTCATCTGGTATTATGGGCATACAGGACAACCAAAAAGAAGTTAACAGGACAAACACCGTTCAGGTTGGTATATAGACAGGAGGAAATAATGCCAACATAATTTATTGTACCAAGCCTATGCATCGCAACGATTACAAATTTGTGTTATTCAAGCGCAATGCAGGAACGACTATCACAACTGGTACAGTTGGAGGAGGATAGATTTGCCACAGGGTTCCTGTTACACATCAAAATTCCTCACTTAGATAATGTCACATTCTCATCATCGTAAGTGTCATAAGTGTCACACTTTTGTCACAAGTGTCGTAAGTGTCGCATTCTCTTTCCATAAGTGTCGCATCATGAACGACACCATGAAAACACTTGATACAATCCCTAAGACATGTTAGAAGAAGAATCCCCATCATATGATAGTCAAAACAAATGTTTTTCTATGAGAATTACTCATCTTGGAAACTTTTGGGAAGATCAGAGCTCCCCTACTCATATACAGGGAGCGTTAGCGCTCTTTTTCCATATCACGGGGAGCGTTATAGTGCTATGTTACCCTTTGTAAGGGAGTGCCAAATTGATTGAGTAAATCTTGGAAGAAATCCTTTTTTCTTCTAAAGACAACTATGGATGGATCGAGTTGGTTTGGATTGAATTTAACCCTTAGGTTGCATCTAAGGGAGATATCACAACTGTTGGAGCCATATCCTCAACTAATTCAAAATAAAACCAAGGTGGTCGAGCCTCTTAAAGGCTATAAATGGAGGCATTATCATGATGAACAAGAGAGAGAAAAATCAGCAAAGCATTGTTATTCTGATTGTGGATATTTCGAGCAAGGGTTGGATGAGGAGGACTTGGAGAGGCTGTTGCAACATCATCTAAAGATTGTAAGTTTCCTTTTGAAGTTATCATTAATATACTTGGCCTATTTCCTTCTAGTATGTGTTTACATGTACTTGGATATGCTTATCTTAATCTTCATAGATAGATTGATTTTGTCTAATCCATTAGAGTAAGAGATAGTTGTTTGTCTCTTGTTA
This sequence comes from Picea sitchensis, assembly GCA_010110895.2. Classification (NCBI taxonomy): domain Eukaryota; kingdom Viridiplantae; phylum Streptophyta; class Pinopsida; order Pinales; family Pinaceae; genus Picea; species Picea sitchensis. The sequence goes on along the minus strand of SNQJ01S0012362.1, from coordinate 120,628 downwards.
TCCATTGCAGGTATTGTTTGGAACTCGCAGATTGGAGTAGCTTGGACAAACTTCAAAAGTGAGGTACATCATATTATGCCTCCTTCTCTCTTTTTCAATGGATAAAATTAATCTATAGGAATGGTAGTGTCCAAAGGTAGTTTTCTTTCTTGGTAGAGGGGTTTGTACTCCAAGGGAAAGCTCACCTGTCTACAGGGGAATATTTCCGTAATAGTTCCATCAACAAGTGTAGAATGCAAGGGAAAAATCTTGGCATGATAGACACATTAAGTCGAAAAAATTCCAAGTAGGTGACTTGGTACTACTATATGATATCAAGTTTTTACAGTACTCATGAAAGTTCCACATGCACTGGTTAGGACCATATGTGATCCAGGAGGTGACGGAGGCAGGTGTTGTGCAATTGGAAACGCTTAATGGAGTTGCACTGAAAGGTAGAGTGAATGAAAATCAGCTAAAACTATACCAAGAGAGTCGACAAGCTGCGCAAAAGGAAGAACCATGAGAAAAAAAAAACACATACATAATGACAATGGAAACAACACAGGGAAAGACAAGTGCGCCAACCAGGGAAACCCGACACAAAAAGGGTCAAGTAGGTAGTAGTAAGTACACCACCCCACACAATGAGCTAGCTTTCAAGTATGGAAAAGGAACAAAATGATAGTCATAAAGACATCAATGATAACAATGCACACAACCGCCACGAAGCCCAGTAAAAAAACTACCATAAAGCTTGGGAGTAAAATAAAAACATCGCCGAAATGCATGATTGAGTGGCAGTTCACTGCATGAATCTGCTCATGGATTTGGAAATAAATAATCATTAACGCAAGCACCTATCACCCTACGGATGGGTGAGACGGGAGAGACTGTGTGAAGGAGAGTGCACAATTGGAAAACAAGGCATAACATCTGTTAGGCTTGACAAAGACTGCTCATTGTTACTTAGCAATTCCAAGGATAATTGAGAGTACAGATCTAGAGCGAAACACATAGCGATAACAAATACTAGAGCCGAGATCAATATAGATATGGAACCACCCAAATCCGTAGGAGAAATAATAGTGGTACCAAGAAGGAGTCACACTAGGGCTCTTGCAGCTGAAGCAAAGATTGAGGAAACCCCAGGTGCATCCTCATCAAATCCACTGAGATTTCCTCCCTATTTAATGGTTTGATTTTGTAGGAATCCACCCATTGTCCTATTCAAATAAATTCAATAGGTATGACCCCTTTTGAAGTAATTGATGGTGGTGATATACATATGGAATATAGAGAGGGTAAGGCCTCTTCCCATGAACTTAGTAAAACTATGCCTTATCAACCTTTTTCATGGGATAAATGAAATGTTGTAGTTGATGAATGTCAGACCATGTCTTCTTCTTTTTCATATTCATTTTTTTTATCAATAAAGAGACTTCTTGCTCAAGTATTCCTTTAGTTGATGTTATAGATGTTTGTGGCTTCCACCATTGTCTTGAAGATATCTCTTAAACCATGGTTGGTCCTATCCCACATATATAATTTGATCTCACTAGTCTACCTCAACTTCATGGTTTCTTGAATTATGAATTCAGGTAGGCTTGCCAAGACAATGAGGCACGTCGGTCTACATCGATGGTTATGTCAGGACCTCATTCTTTTGGTTTGTATTTAGGGATTAATGGGTATATCAACACAAAGAGTCTCTCACTGAGTACACTTTACACAAATTCTATGCACGATTCTAATTTGGTATGCTACGTTCCCATGAACTCCCTCCATCAATTCCATGTTAGTCATGGTAGATTTTATGATAAAAGTGAAGCATGGTTGGAGGAATACTATTCAACTAATGTTCCCATGATTTATTACCATCACATATATAATATGATGTATAGATGTTCCATGTTTTGATTTTTTCCACTTTTACTCTATCTTTATTCCAAGCTCTGTCACTAATCTTTTTTCATGAACATATGTTTCCAGGCTTGGGATTATATAGATGGCTACATTGGTATTATGACTTTACATAGTTCATTATTTTCAGTCAGTGTAGTGTAGGATATGAATAGGGTAGAATAGACTAGTGTATTTCCTTTGCATAACTGAGCTTTTCTTTGTATTTTTCAATTAGTTTTATGTTTGTCCTTTTCTTTTTATTACTATTGGCTGAATAGTACATGAAATTCTCATCAGAGGCAGAAAAAAATAGAAAGATTTCCCACTAATTTTTCCCTTGAATGGTTTTTTGGGTCAAAACTCTTTTTGATATGGGAAAAAAATCTTTTATTTCATTCTCAAAACTTCCTATGTGTTGGGGTAGTTTTCATATCACCGATTATATGCATGTTCACCATGCCAAATCTTTTTCAAGCATTTTTCCATCTTACAAGTGGGTCTTTAAAATAAAATAATACTATTCAGTCCCTCTTGTGGTGAGAAGGGGCACTCATATTTGTTACATATTCATATATACATTATTCTAATTGGAAAAGTTTGTTTGATTGAGATTCTTTTGAGTTTTGGGCTTGATGTCCCATACACAGTGAATGGAAATATTGACTATTAAACTCTGCCCATGTGAAATCAATCCCACTCCAATTCCTTGTAATCTCTTTAGATGATTAGTTTATCAGGTTGGAGTTATCCAAATGGTTGCTTGCACATTGACTATTTTTCTTTGGTTACTTTCAACCAACATGATTTTTTGTATAGACTTTTCTTAGCATAGTGATCCTAGCTGATTTTTATTTCTTTAGAGTTATTTTATTTCAGTACCCTTAGTTTTGATTTTTGGAATTTGGCTATGCATATCGCATGCTCTATTTAGTTGGTCTTTTAAGGATGTCTTTTTCTTTGAACTTGCATCTTTCTTAATCCAATTTTTTCTCATAGAGAGATATTTTTCAGACTGCCTAGAAACATGTTTTGAGATTGTGGACAACACTATTATACAAATATGTCTACTGAAATATATTTCAAGAATTTCCTAGAATCAATCATTTCATTTACTAATCTCAGTGGCTGATTGAAAATCTAATCCTAACCCCATCAATCATGAGGATTTCAGACCAGATTTCTTCTTGGAGAGAATCTTTCCATCCTTTAGATTTACTGATTTTAAGTCACTCATTCTGGTCGCATTTCTGACTGATCTGATTTTTATCATGGCTGAATAATGTATCACTTATCTCAATGTTGAATCCATTCAAATCCTTGGGAGTTGTAAATACCTTAAGCGAATATGTCAATGCAACTTCTAAGATTCTAATTTTGAGTTTTCAACATTTGTTTTAATCTTAGCCATGATAATAAGTTCTCTCATGTGAATTTATTGAGGGTTGTAACTCATCATTTATTGGGATGACACTCTTCAACATTCCTTGAACCCCCAAAAATAGTTGATTCATAGCTTGGGAAGATAGGCATGTTTGGGTCATGTTAGAACATCTTTTATTAGATCCCTCTTCCTCATGAGATTCCTGATTTTGTTTTCTGGATTATATGTCTCATTATTTTAAACAAAAAACCTATCTAGTAGAGAGACAAGCTACACACTCTTGTTTTTCATTTCATTTCCTCCATATTCTATGTTATATGTAAGCTCAAGGAAGTGAAATTTATGGTTTCTCTTCTTGGAACACTCTTGGGAAATTGAAGATATCTATTTCATGGATTTTCCCATCATGACAAACATCAACTTATCACCAATTAGAAATCATATTTTACTCGCTTCGTTTATTTAAGATTTATAATTATATCTTTCATTTATGATAGAGGAATCAACCCATTTAGGTTGTGATATGAGATTTCTTGAACCTTTCTAGAGTGTCTTAATTGCTACCATTTCCATAATCATTTCCTATTTCCTCTCACAAGGTTAAAGATGATCATACAAGTATTTCACATCATTATTGTTAATGACCAGAGGAAATACAAAACTTGGTATGCAATATTGAATATTTGTTTAATCATATTTTTATTTATCTTGAACAAGACACAGTGTCTAGGGTATCCAAATATCACACTAATCAGTGACGCTAAGTCTCATGTTGAAGATAATATTGTGGGAAATCACATAATGATTATATCTCAGGAAGAAGGCTATGATATTGAATTGAGTGGATAATAGATGAACACTCAAATGACTGCATTGACATTGCATAAGTTTGATGACAACCAATATAGTTTAATTTTACATTAGCTTAGAATGATTTACTTAAGATTAGTTTAGTTTTGGTATTTATTTTTTCTTTTGTCTAATTTCATTTTAATAAGTTAGTCATCTAGAGGAAGATGTTTTTCCAAACTGTTTAACAGCTGATCATACCATTATCTTTTCTTATGCAGGTTGGGAAATAGTTTATGCAACCAAAAACTCATGATTTTCCTCTTTAATGAAATCAACTTAGGGAAGTGTCAATCTAAGCTTGAATGCCTAGATTCCTTTGCATCTTTTTTAATCAATCAACAAAAATTTTCACCAACCCAACAAAGTATCATTTGTGTATTCCCATGTTGGTTTCTGATCTAGTTAATATTTGGAGTCCTTTTCACGATCATTTTGATGACCTCTATAACTTTGATTTTTCCTATTTGCCTTATCATATTGAATTATTTGGATATTTTTGGTTAATGATTATAATTTATAGCAAAGATAAATTGGTGCTTTGGTGAGAAATATGAAATGTAATTTATGTTAGTAAAAAGTTCATTGTTTTCAAATATGCAAAGGACTTGCTCATGTCAAGAAATCTTGAGAGCTTATGGATTTGTGGAATGTATCATGTAATTGGATTTTGAAAATATGTTTTGACTAAATTTATCCATTAACCCATTTTGCTAGATTCCCAGAATATTTTTCTTGTTTCACTAAATAACAATTGGATTGTAGGATTGCGTTACAAATTTGTTTCACTAGATTATCAATTCTCGTAATCTTGCTTGTTCTTCATTTCAGATCTTTACCATGGGGATCATTCTATTGGACTTGATGGTAAATGGTTAACATTTTTTGACTAATTATTTCCCGTGGCTTAATTTCCAAGCTTTCACTAAAAACAATTTCATCATTGTTGCCCCAGATTTATTACTTACTGCTAGGTTCTCTTCTTATTCTTCAACCAATTTTCATTTCCTTTTATGACTTACATTCTAGCTTTATGATTCTTTTAGTTTAGTTCTTTTTTCATGAATTGGCTTCCATTTTAGTGCTTGCTTTCAGTTTGAACATATTTCTTTCATGTTTAATTTGAATGTTGGTGTTTTCCTTGAGCTGATTTGACTTCTTAGTCTGCCTTGAGGATTACTCTTTAAATTTGAGTGAGGGGTTGGTTCAATACTGGTCACATACTATAGAATTTTTTTACAAGTCGTAAGATGCATGGGATTCCCTATCTGAATGAACATTCATAAATTTCTTAGTTGTAGGTATGGACTGATAGTTGTGGTGGAACACATATGCATACTAACCATACCATGATAATCCATAAGTATATGAAAATGTCTATATATCTTTTTCTTTGAGCTCCATCCACTTCATATTAAGAAAATGGCCAATACTATGATGATTTTTTTGGGAGACCTGTGGGTTAAACTAAAATGCATAACATTTACTCATCAAATCAAAGCAAATTTCGTATCACCCCACTTCCTTCACACCCTATGTGCATATGCATGTCTATTTATAAAATCTAAAAGGTTGAGCATATTTTGAAACAAAAGGAAGTTGAAAACACTATTAATAGTGTGGGAAGTACAAGTAAACATGTCGAATCTATGGATGCCTAATTTTAGTGGGGTTGTGCTTGTATGGTACCAAAACAACTCCATCAGGGATATGGACACTCCTTGGAAACAAAGAAATGATGGGAAAAGAGAGATGATGAGCACACTTGTGTAGATGTTTACTTCTTATAAAAGTGAAAACCCATGGTTAAACCAAATCCAATATGAAATGTGTAGCCAATGAAAGAATTTACCTCACTAATTGGCTCTTTGAAAAGGGTGTGTTAGATTACAAGTACTAGAAATATTGGATTATATATTTCAAAAATTTGGCGTTATTGTGGTACCCATGATTATTGGAAAATTGTCTGTAGTTTGTTGAACTTATCTTTAAAATTTAGATATGAAGTAAAATCCCTAGACTTCTACTGACAGAGATAACCGGTTCTTCCAGTGTGTCGCCATTTGTTGAGGGCCACAAAAACTTCCCTTTACTTTTTCTTTTACAAGCGAAAGGAAAGGGGGACCCTACTAAAAATTTCAATCCTCTTGCCTAATCCTATACTGCTTGAGCTTAATGTTAATTCTTTGTATACCTTGACGGAATTGGGGGTTTGATCTTGATTGATATTTGTCTTACATGATTTTGTTATTGATGATTTTTCTGAATGCCTAATTCAAATTTTGCATCCTCTTGTTGGCATGCTATACTTAATGTATTCATATTTATGCTTTCGCATGTTGGTCATACCCTTCTATTTCGAACTATAAGTTTGAATCACAAAATCACTAATCCTTATGTTGGGTTTGAGACTTGGCCCGTGTAGTTTTCAGAAAAATTATCTACAACCAACCATCATTATCATTGAATAGACCCAACACTCATTTATAAATTTGCTTGAAGGTAGGGAATATAATATTTATGGCATATTGGCTAGTCTCCTTTTAATCACATGAACGATATCATTGTTATGCTTTATAGGAGCAGGTTCGCAGGGCCACTTCATTTATGTGATTGCTCCAGCCTTGAAATTCAAGTGGGGGAATCCCTTGATCCTTATCTATAACCTTGACCTTGATCCTTACCAGGATTCCCCTATCAGGAAGAAAATTACCTTGGCTTCCAATTACCTTGAGGTCTGAATCTCCTAAGGCTATCAGATCCACCTTTTCTGCAGGCATGTCCCCGAGCCTCTTAGGATTGATCTCTACCATATTCCATTTTCAATCTCCCCTCTTTCAAAAATACCATTGAGCTTCTTGGATGTAATTCCTTGTCGTGTCTTCGACCAATGTCTGCTCGCTATCTGTCGCAATTTGTATCATGCATTGTGGTCTATTGCAAGAACGTATTCCTTGATTTGGTCGTACTCCCTCTCTTTTATTTCTTAGAATATCTATCCTCTGATGATCAACTTGATTAGATTGACATGTAAACTGCATCTAGTTGGCATCAATATCCTTTACCATTCGTCGCTATTTATGACGTTGATTTGATGTTTTCTTCCTCCCCTTGGTCACTTTCCATTCATTGCATCTGGATCTGAGTGTTCTTGATCGCAATACCACCTAGCTACCCGCATTGACACCCAGTGATTCAAAACCTACCTAATTTACCTTACTCTTATTTTTGGGCCCCTAGGGGTGAAATATTGACTTGTGGAACCATGATAAACATGAAACCCTCACTTGTGTGTAATTTGGCTTTATTTTCCTAATTTTTATTTTACCCTTGGTTTTGCAAAACCACATGGTTTGATTAACCATGGCTTTTCCCCATGGTTTTCCCTAAAGTTACGTTAGATAATTATTTTTACATAGGGTAAATAAAGTTCACTTTAAAAATGTTTTTTTACATGGGTTAAATATGTTTTTACATGGATAAACTATTTGTTTCATGTGGTGTTTTGCATAAAACCTAATGTATTATATGTATATCCTTATTTTTCTCATATCTCGGCAAAACTAAAAAAACAATTTGACTTTTCATTTTCTATATATTCATTTCTTTTTTCGTTTTAATTTTGTTTTCCCTTTCTTATCACCTAAGTCCTAGGTTGTACATATTCATTTTATTTTTCTCATTTGATTTAGTTTCATATTGATTTTTAATTTAACTTTTTACATTTCCCCCATCACTCACTAAAATTCAACGTAATATCCCATGAGACCTCTCCCTAGGTTTCTCGCCATTGGTCCTCATGGTTACTTCATGGTAATTCCCATGGGAAATTAACATTTAAGACACACCTCTCTATTTTTCGAGAATCCTTCCTATCTTCATGAAATACCTCATCCCCTCCTCTCGAATACCTTTAAGAGCTACATGAATATTTTGTTAATAAATCATAAGGAGAGCCAAAAGAAAGGTTTTACTTTGGAATAACCATGCCATATTATTATAATATTTTCCTAATCCAAGTCAAATCTCACTTCACCTTCCCAACCATGTGCCATCAAAGGATTTAACATGTGCCATTGTAGTAACTCCCCATAATATTTACGTGCATCATCAGAGTAATTAACCATCAGAGAGTGGAGTCAACTCTTCCATATAACCTTCGATCATGAGACCCCGACGAGCCTAAAGGAGGGGGGATTAATATATTGTATTAATATTATTGTTCGAAATATTTTCATTGATGTCAACAGTCAATGTGATGATCTGTTGTTAATGATGAATTACCACAGATGATATTGTCATTGATGTCAACATTATATCAGTTAGCAGAAGATGTCAAACAGTATGTAGAGATTGAAAGCGTAAGCTCAGGAGGAGGAGCGAACAGGAGGAGAGAACAGTATGAAGATCAAAGCTCAGAAGGGAAAACATAATACAGAAGTGAATGAAGATCAAATCTCATAAGGAAGATTGCATTGCAGAAGAATCGTTGGGATCAATGGAAATATTGAGAAGTCGACCAATGCACAGGAAAAGGTGAGAAGCCTCAACAGTCGTCCAATAAAGAAATTGATTGTGTTGATCGTCTCATATTACAGACGTTGGTCATATGAGTGACCGCGGGCCTGACGATCGTTGGAGGATCGTGACCATCAGATCTGCAAGCCAGATCAACGACATGGATAAATTGGGGAGAGCAAAAGAAGAATTAAACTACTCGCTAGTTCCAATCCTGCAATTGGCCTAGATCGTCAGATCTCATAGACTCAGATATTGACGACTGTGGTTGATCCAACAAGCGATCATTTTAGTCAAATTAAGTCGTGATCGTCGGATGCACAATTGACAAATCAACGACCGGGATGAATTGTGAAGATGGAAAAGAGAATTAAATATCGCGCTAGTTCCAATCTCGCAATTAGTCAGGACTGTCTGATCTTATATCTTCAAAGATCGATGATTGTGGTTGACTCACCAACAACGCACAACTTCCAATTGTGGAGTTTGGGTGATGAGTAAAATCACTCACAAGTTGTGGTTCTGTAATCATCTGTGATCGTGAATCTAGTTCGAGTGTCTTCACGACCATCGGATCACATTTTAGTGGAAGGACAAGATAAGTTGAAAGGGTTGAGAATTTGATTATCCGAATACCCGTCAGTCGTCGGATCAAACCCAAATTCTCGTCAGTCGTCAGATCACTTTAAAGTGGAAGGATAGGTTAAGCGATGTCAAAGGGCTGAGAGTTTGATTATCTGAATACCCGCCAGCTGTCGGATCAAACCCGAATTCTCGTCAGTCGTCGGATCATTTTCGAGTGGAAGGATAGGATAAGTGAGATAAGATCTGAGATATCATTTATGTGAAATTTTGTCATTCGTTGGATCATTCTAAGTGGAAGGACATGATAAGATAGAAGAGTTGCATCACAGACAAATCAAGCCATTGATCTAGGATCATGATCGACGAACAACATTTAGTTCGAGTATAAAGATGCGAGGAGGTTACGCTCCGGAAAGTTTGAGATTTGAAATACCCGAAGCTCGAAAGTCTGAAATAAATAAGTACCATCGGATTTGGAGGAAATACGATGACTGTTGGATCAGGGTTGTTGGTCAGCAGACCACATCAACAAGGACACGCAACAGACCACATCCATAAGGACATGTGGCAGACCATGTCAGCAGACGATGTCAAAAAGGACACGTCAGAATACCACATCAACATGGACATGTGGCAGACCATGTCAATAGACCACATCAGCAAGGACACATGGCTGACCACATCAGAAGATCTACGGCTGCAAACCATGTTAGAAAATACATGTGGTAGACCATGTCAGCAGACCACATCCGCAAATACACATGGCATAATTAGATGATGACAAGCGTCAAGAGGAAATTGGCTCGTGCCATGTCAACAAGTGACGTAAGCAAGTTACGTCACTCTGGGAGAATTGCTTCGAGAGTTTCACCACCAAGAAATGTCAAAAGTATAAAAGTCTTGAAGGATGAAGGTCTGAAGTCACTCTCAGCTGTCAATCTAAGATACATCGGGAGTTAGGAAAACCATTAGATCCAGGAGAAGAACTTGTGCCACATGAGGAGATCCACATCAGCAAGACTACGTCAGCAAGGACACATTGCGCAATCAAATAATGACAAGTGTCAAGTTGAATCAGCATTTCAGGTACGTGTAAATCAAAAATCTAAGTGACACATGGTAGCTACTCATCTCATGACACGTCATCAAGTGACGTGTGTAAGTTACGTCAATCTGGGAGTTTTTTTGGGGATTTTTACCACCAGCACTTGCCCGAAGTCCCGAAGTGGACACAAGATGTTCGATCTGAAGATCACTTTGGAGCATTCTCAACCATCGATCCACTACAGTGGAAGGATAGTGTAAGTGGAAGTATTAACCGATAGCAAGCGGTCTCCACCACTTATGACTTACTCAACAGGTGATCACTCTGGAGGAAAGAAGGGGTTGAGATTTGAAATCTCCGAGGTCTAGAGACCCGAAGGAGATCTCGATCGTTGATCTGATTAAGGGGGTACACTCAACCATTGATCAAAATACAGTGGAAGGATAACGTAATCATAATAGTCGAAGTCCCAAAGTAATTGGTGGTCATCCATCTCAATGCTTAATTAAGTCAAGGTTGTCAAATTAAGCAATGAAAGGATAGACGTAAGGATCATATATGACCATTGATCTGGTTCCATAATATAAATGTGAACCATTCGATCTGTTCGGTGATATTGTATTCGAGAGATTTGAAAGGTTGGAAGTCACGAAGACCCAAAGGGCGAAGTCCCGTAGTCCCGACAATCGTCCATCTCATCGGGAGATTGAATCGGGACCATTGAATTGATAAGCGCTCAAACACTCATCTCACCTAACATCTGAATAACACCATTGGTCATATGGTAAAGAGATTTAAAGGGGAGAATGTAATGCGTCGCTTAAATTGATAAGCCTATGGTTCTACACCTATGATCATATGAACATGGTTTGAAGGAAGCGTCGATTTCTGTTATCACAGAGATGAAGGAAATCAATCCATACCTATGATAAATTTATGAAAGTAAAGGGGATGCCAGGTGTAAGGTTCAATGCCTAGAATGATGATCTCTGGTGGTCCCAAAATTTGTTGTAAATGAACAAGTTAGTTATAACTTGTTGCACAAATTGGCCCAATAACTTGAACAAGTTTTGAGCATAAGCAACTATAAATACAACGATGATTGGTTAACTAAAGAGTGTGTTTGTTGAAGGAGATTGGGCTTGTGGAAAATATAGGCTCGTTGAGAAAGAGATACAGACCTGAGGTTCGTGGAAAATAAAGGAGATACAGACCTGAGGTTCATGCGAATATCAGAGGGAAGAAGAAGTGAAGAAGGTGCGGATATCAGAGGAAATATGAAGAGAAGATGGTGTGAATTTCAGACAGAGGATGAAGTGTGGTGATGAGCGTTTATGGTATACCTCTGATCATGAGATAGATTTGATTCTATAATGGATCACTGCTACTAGATTTGAATGAACTCTAGTTGGATAGACTGTGTTCTATCAGCAAGATGGGTCTTGTGGCAAGCTAGGTCTTTCTTGAGAGTTGGTGCTCTCCGAGGAGTTGGTGCTAATATGAAATAGTTGTTGCTGGGAAAATTCATATTACCATATTCACATCTATTCATATAAATTATATACAAACATCTGGTATCTCTTGTGTCCATTGTGATTATGATTTGATTTTTATTAATCTGTTCAATTATGTTTTAATTGGTAACTTGTAAGAAGAAAAGTTAGAAAAGTCCACACACTAATTCACCCCCCCCCTATTAGTGAGGGCGATGTGTTCAACAATTGGTATCAGAGTGGGTTCCTTCAGCACGGTTTAAACATTGGAAGGTAGATTTTGAAGAAATGGGTGGACAGATGGCTCTCTCCGCAATTGAAGCTCCCTTATTTGATGGAACAGATTATTCCTCGTGGAGAGAAAATATGAAACGGTATTTGAAGTCAAAAGGATCTGAAGTTTGGAATTCAGTAGTAAGAAATCCCTAGAATTCAACTACATCAAAGAATCTATCCAAGATTACAGTCCAAAGAAGAGCAAGGAAGAACAATGAAGTGGGATTGAAGATTATTCTCAATGGATTATCAGATACAGTCAAGGCAAACATAGGACTATGCACATCTGCCAAGGACTTATGGCTGAAGTTAGAAAATATGTATCAAATCAAAAGTGAAGACACAGAAGACATCGCTATCAAGGATGAAGATGAAGACTCGGCCATCAATAAAGGTAAGGACTCTCCACAATATTTTGATTGCAATAATGTTGATATTGAATCATCCCCTGCAAGTAAAGAAGAAGACTCAGATACAATAACAGAATGTTTTGTTATCATTTATCCCATGGAATAAGTAGAAGAAGAACTATCAAAGGCCAAACAAAAGGTTGATTGGAGTCTCTGTGAATACCTCTATGAACATAATGATTCAGACTATAACTATCTTCATGACTACACTAAATAATTTCTTGAAAAGAGTCAAAAGCATATCTTGGAAATAAAGGAAATGCTCAAGGACAATGAAAAGATAATATATGAGTAGGATAATTAGTTAGAAGAGAAAGAAGAGGAGATCGAGAAGCTGAAGAAATAAATTAGTCAATTAAAAGAAAAGGAGAAGGAAGATGATGAGATTAGCAATCAGAAGCATATCCTGGAAATAAAAGAAAAGCTCAAAGACAATGAAGAAATCATATTTGAGCAAAAGATTCAGTTATAAAACAAAGAAGAAGATATCAAAAGATTGAAAACAGAAGTTACTAATCTAACAAAAGAAAAGGAAGAGGAGATCGAAAGACTGAAAAATGAAATCGGTCAAGAAAAAGAAGAAAAGAAGGAAGATGATGAACCAAGCAAAAACCTTGCAGAACTAAAAGAGCTAAGGGAAGGATATGTCAATATTAAAATCCAACTTGAAGAATCCAAAAGGAGAGAGGAAGTAGTGAGGAACCAGTAGAACAAAAAGAAAGAATATTGTCATGAGCTGGAAGTAGAAGCTATGAATCTTAGAAAGGTTGAGAAGTAAAACACCCAAATAAAGTTCTTGAACAGCTCCATGACCCTCGATGAGATCTTGGATAGTCAGAGATCACCAAGTGACAAATCCGGTCTTGGATACAACAAGGAAGAAATCAGTTCTCCCAAGAAACTTGATGCAGGTCCTTCATTTGTAAAGGGTGAAAACAGGTCTGACACAACTCCTTCATTTATAAGGGATGAAGACAGGTCTGACACAGCTCCTTCATGTGTAAAGGATGAAGACAGATTTGACATAGGTCCTTCATTTGTAAAGGATGAAGGCGGGTCTGACACAACTTCTTCATTTGTAAAAAGTGAAAGCAGGTATGGCTCAAGTTCTTCATGTTCAAGAAACAAAAGAAACACTACAAAATTTAAGATCAGATCAAGGAAGACATCCAGAAGCTACTCATATACCTCAAAGCAAGTTTAGAAGAGAGACGCCTTCATGGATGAATCAAAGAAGGTATGAGAGTGTTTTTAACGGTTATTGTTTTTCTTGTAATGAATATGGTCATAAAGCTTTGGATTGTAGGCATCATGGAAGAAAACAAGTTGGTAGGTTCAACAACAGTATAAGATGTTGGAACTACAGTCATGTTGGACATATTGCTACACATTGTTACACTATGAGATGCTACATTTGTGGTGAATATGGCCACAAAGCCAATAACTGTTGGAACTCAAGAAAGCAGTCAATGAGAAATGCTTCATACAGTACGACAAAGAGAGTAAATGAAACTTGGAAGAGAAATGAATTTGCAGTAATAGAAGATCAGAGAACAAAGTTCAAGAAACAAGGACACTCATAGATGTGGATAGCAAGACTAAACAAGTGAACATGAGTGAAGTTTATTGTTGCAAAAACAATTGCCATCATGTGACAAGCATAGTATAAACCTTCTCAGACAACTTTAGAGCAATGTACAGTAAAGAAACATCTTGGATAAAGATGGATACATCTGGTTAGAGATCAATGAGAATCAATGGGCAAATCCAAGAGTTGTTTGAATAAGACGAGCTACAAGTGCACAATGTTCCAGTAGGACAACAACATCCGTAGAAGCAACATTCTGATGTAAAAAATGAGGTACATGACATCCTATAGAGATAACAAGAGGAGAAACCATGTCAGAAAAAGCTACCCTTTTAGAAACAAATGGGGAGAATAGTCAGTAAAAACTCAAGGGAATTTTTGGTTAGTAAATAAGAAAGTAATTAGATTAAGTTTTGAAAAGACTCAATCACTACAAAAATTGGTATCAAGAAGACTACTCATTTGAGACACAAAAATCCCAATCAACTGAGATAATAAGTTAGTAAATTAACAAGGGAAGAAACCTTGTCAAGAAGAGATACCTTTTCAGAAACAAAGGGGGAGAGTAGTCAGAAGCAGTGAGAGAGCATATTGACAGGGGGATCCATTCATTTATGGCTGGCAAAACATGATTGTAGGAAGAGTTACCCAAGTTCATATTCTGGTCCGTAACATACAGATCTTTACCATAGGAGGAAAAACCCTTTTCCATTGATGTCAAAGGGGGAAGAGAAAACTTCATAAGAGGAAAGAATCATTACAGGAGGAGTTTTGTATATGAAGTTAGTGTGTTGCCCTCAATCAAAAAGGGAGAGATTGTTGGACATATTGTCATTGATGTCAATAGTTGATGTGATGATCTGTTGTTAATGATGAATTACCACAGATGAGATTGTCAATGATGTCAACAGTATATCAGTTAGCAGAAGATGTCAAATAGTATGCAGATATAGAAAGCGTAAGCTCGGGAGGAGGAGCAAATAGTATGAAGATCAAAGCTCATAAGGGAAAATGCAGTACACAAGAGAATGAATATCAAAGCTTAGAAGGAAGAGCGCATTGCAGAAGTATTTCCAGGATCGATGGAAATATTGAGAAGTCGACCAATGCACAGGAAAAGGTCATAAGCCTCAGCAGTCGTCCAATCAAGAAA
This sequence comes from Picea sitchensis, assembly GCA_010110895.2. Taxonomy (NCBI): domain Eukaryota; kingdom Viridiplantae; phylum Streptophyta; class Pinopsida; order Pinales; family Pinaceae; genus Picea; species Picea sitchensis. Next base: position 105,446 of record SNQJ01S0012362.1, on the reverse strand, counting down.
TCGACCATGTTGATCATCTCATATTACGGACATCGGCCATATGAGTGACAGTGGGCTTGAGAATCATTGGAGGATCGTGACCGTCGGATCTTCAATCCAGATCAATGACAGGGATGAATTGCAAAGAGCGAAAGAAGAATTAAACGACTCGCTAGTTCCAATCCTGCAATTGGCCTAGATCGTCAGATCTCATAGACTCAGATATTGAAAACTGTAGTTGATCCAACAAGCAATCAGTTTAAGTCAGATTAAGTCATGACCGTCAGATGCGCAATCGACAGATCAACGACAGGGATGAATTGCAGAGATTGAAAGGAGAATTAAATATCACTCTAGTTCCAATCCCGCAATTAGTCAGGACCGTCCGATCTTATAGCTTCAAAGATCGACGATTGTGGTTGACTCACCAACAGTGCACAAATTCCAATTGTGGAGTTTGGGTGACGAGTTAAATCACTCGCAAGTTGTGGTTCCGCAATCATACGTGATCGTGGATCTACTTCGAGTGTCTTCACGACCGTTGAAGCACATTTTAGTGGAAGGACAGGATAAGATGAAAGGGTTGAGAATTTGATTATCCGAATACCATTCAGCCGTCGGATCAAACCCAAATTCCCATCATCCTTTGGATCACTTTAAAGTGGAAGGATATGTTAAGCGAGGTAAAAGGGCTGAGAGTTTGATTATCCGAATACCTGCCAGCCGTCGGATCAAGCTCAAATTCTTGTCAGTCGTCGGATCATTTTTGAGTGGAAGGATAGGATAAGCGAGATAATATCTGAGATCTCATTTATACGAAATTATGTCAGTCGTTGGATCATTCTAAGTGGAAGGACATGATAATCTAGAAGAGCTACATCATAGACAAATCAAGCCATCTATATAGGATCATGATCGACAAAAAAAATTTAGTTCGGGTATAAAGATGTGAGGAGGTTACACTCTGGAAAGTTTGAGATTTGAAATACCCAAAGCCTAGAAATCTGAAATGAATAAGGACCATCGGATTCGGAGGATATACGATGACTATTAGATCAGGTTTGTTGGTCAGCAGACCATGTCATAAGGACACACAACAGACCACGTCCACAAGTACATGTGGTATACCACATCAGAAAGGACATGTGGCAGACCACGTCAGAAGACCACGTTAGCATGGACATGTGGTAGACCACGTTAGCAGACCACATTAGCAAGGACACATGGTAGACCACGTCATAAGATCTACATCAACAGACCACATCAAAAAAGACATGTGGCAGACCATGTCAGCAAACCACGTCATCAAATACATATGGCATAATCAGATGATGACAAGCGTCAAGAGGAAATTGGCTTGTGCCATGTCAACAAGTGACGTAAGCAAGTTACATCACTCTGGGAGAATTCCTTCAGGAGTTTCACCACCAAGAAATGTCAAAAGTACCAAAGGAAGAAGGTCCCAAGTCACTCTCAGTCGTCGATCTAAGATACATCGAGAGTTAGGATAACCGTTAGATCCAGGAGAATAACATGTGCCACATGAGGAGATCCACGTAAACAAGACTAAGTCAGCAAGGACACATGGTGCAATCAGATAATGACAAGTGTCAAGTTGAATCGACATTTTAGGTACGTGCAAATCATGAATCTGAGTGACACATGGTAGCTACTTGGCTCGTGACATGTCATCAAGTGATGTTCCGAGAGTTTTGGTTCGAGAGTTTTACCACCATCACTTGCCCACCATCACGATACGTCCGATCTGAATATCACTTCAGAGCATTATCGACCATCAATCTACTACAGTGGAAGGATAGTGTAAGTGGAAGTATTAACCGACAGCAAGTAGTCTCCACCACTTATGACTTGCTCAGCAGGTGATCACTCTGGAGGAAAGAAGGGGTAGAGATTTGAAATCTATGAGCTCTAGAGACCCGAAGGAGATCTCGATCATCGATCTGATGTCAAGGGTACACTCAACCATTGATCAAAATACAATGGAAGGATAGCGTAAGAATAATAGCCAAAGTCCCAAAGTAATTGGTGGCCATTCATCTCAATGATTAGTTAAGTCCTGGCCATCGGATTAAGAAATGAAAGGATAGGCATAAGGATTGTATATGACCATTGATCTGGTTCCATGATATAAATGTGAACCGTCCGATCTATTCGGCGATATCGTATTCAGGATATTTGAAAGGTTGGAAGTCACAAAGACCCGAAGGGTGAAGTCCCAAAGTCCCGACAATCGTCCATCTCATCGGGAGATTGAATCGTGACCATTGAATTGATAAGCACTCAAACACTCATCTCGCCTAACGTCTGAATAATTCCATTGGTCATATGGTAAAGAGATTTAAAGGGGATATTGTAATGCGTCGCTTAAATTGATAAGACTATGGTTCTACACCTATGATCATATCAACATGGTTTGAAGGAAGCATTGATTTCAGTTATCACAGAGACAAAGGAAATCGATCCATACCTGTGATCGATTTATGAAAGTAAAGGGGATGTCAGGTGTAAGGTGGAAGACCTAGAATGATGATCTCTGGTGGTCCCAAAAGTTGTTGTAAATGAACAAGTTAGTTATAACTTGTTGCACAAGTCGGCCCAATAACGTAAACAAGTTTTGAGCATAAGAAACTATAAATACAACAATGATTAGTTAACTGAAGAGTGTGCTTGTTGAAGGAGATCGGGCTTGTGGAAAAGATAGGATCATTGAGAAAGAGAGGCCTACGGAGGAAAATGAAGGAGATACGGATGTGAGTTCCATGTGAATATCAGAGGGAAGAAGAAGTGAAGAAGGCGCAAATATTAGAGGAAAGATAAAGTGAAGATGGTGTGAATTTCAGACAGAGGATGAAGTGCAGTGATGAGCATTTATGGTATACCTCTAATCATGAGATAGAGTTGCTTATGTAATGGATCACTCCTACTAAAGTTGAATGAACTCTAGTTGGATAGACTGCGTTCTATCAGTAAGATGGGTCTTGTGGCAAACTGGGTCTTTCTTGAGAGTTGGTGCTCTCCGAGGAGTTAGTGGTCCTTACTTCAGTTGGTGCTAATACGAAATAGTTGTTGCTAGGAAAATTCATATTACCATATTCACATATATTCATATAAATTATATACAAACATCTGGTATCTCTTGTGTCCGTTGTGATTATGATTTGATTATTATTAATCTGTTCAATTATGTTTTTAACTACTAACTTGTAAGAAGAAAAGTTAGAAAAGTCCACACACTAATTCACCCCCCCTCTTAGTGTGGGCGGTGTGTTCAACAAATATTATACCCAAGAAATCCTACGTCGTCAAAACTTGCCCTCGAATTTACCTCAAGACAAGTCATGTCCCCTTTTCAAAATCTCATTCTCTGACCACATTTAATATTATTTTAATATTATCTCTAAAGACCTTGCCCATCCAGACTTAAGCTTTATATGTCATCAGAAGATCCCATCGGGAGTTACCATAGTCGAAAGTTATCGTCGGGAGTGTGAGTTGTAGTGTAATATTGTTGTGTTGCTAGAAGCTCCCATCGGATTCAACCCTCCATGCAATGTCACAACCAAATAACCCAACGACCATGCAATTTTTAATATATTTTGGAGGGTTAATTTAATATATTATTGGAAGACCTGCACCCATGGGTGGAATATTATTTAATTATTTTCCTTAAACCCATGGGAGGATGATTACGATATTATTTCAATATTTTTAATATTCCATTTGTAGTTACCTTTGGGAAGTTGCATTAACCAAGACTTACCACCCTTCCGACGACAATCCCTCCCGACGACCATGCATTATTTTAATGGAGGATTATTTTAATATATATTTTTGGAGAGTGTGCACCCATTGGGAAATATTATTATTTTAATATTCTTCATCCCCCCATCGGGAGTTATCGTCATCAGAAGTTACCGCCGATATTCACTTTTACCAAGAATTAACTCACCTTTCGACTAACCCTTCCAACGACCATCCATTCCAATGTGTATTATTTTAATATATTTCGGGGGATTGGTTTAATATAATTTTGGGAAGGCATGCACCATTGGAAAATGTATTATTTTAACGTTTTAATATGCCATCAGGAGGGGGATTATCTTAATATATTATTTTCCATCAAGGAAGTTCTTGAGAGTTACCATAGGGGAGCTATGTCATTGGAAGATTTCATCGGAGTGCTTAGTCCATCGGAGTGGGAGTGCACCAACCATACTGATGACAAAGACTTTGGGGAATATCATATCGGGAATTTCATTCTGACGACAAAGAGTTCAGGTTGAAAAATTGGGATGCAATATAATAATTTCACGTGGGGGGGGATATTTATTATTTTTGTTTATTTTATTATTTTTTACGTGGGTGGTGGGGAATATTTTATTATTTTTAATTTTGTTTTTGATTAAATTCTAATTTCATGTGGTGGGGAATATTTTATTATTTTTAATTTTGCTTTGATTAAATTCTAATTTCATGTGGGTAAATTTTTTTTATTTTTTTTGTTAATTGGTCCGAACCTTCTTGGCATTGGGATTAACCTTTAGATTGAGAAACCGCGACTCAAGGGCATCTAAGCCGTCAAAATCACCCGGGGATCGCACCCGGCCTGAGCCACACCAACCCTTAACATGATTGGATTTTTTGTCCCCGCAGGTTTCGAACCGGTGACTTTTCAACACGGAGTGGCTTAACAACACACTCCTTCACCCACTGTCCTACACCTCGGGGACGAATATTTTATTATTTTTAATTGTAGTGTTTTTTTTTTCACATAGATTTGGGGGTAATTTTATTAATTTGTATTTTTATTGTAATTTCACATTGGTTAATTTTAATTGATTTTTTTGTTTTTATTTTATTTTGTAATTTTTAGGATGAAAATTAGCCAAAATTACATTACAAGCCATAGTTCCTATGCCTTCCCTAGGTTATTATTCAAATTAACTAAATGGGATAACACCATTTAAGCCACTCAATATTGAATTCTCGTATGCATGTGTGATTTTTATTTTCAGGTTAATGATCAATGACCCAGATTCACCCACAGACATGATCAAGGGATGTTGAGCACCATTTTTCAAACAGACATACCTTGAGTTGCATGTGTCAGAATTGAGCTCATGATACCTTGTTGGCAAGTTATCAAGATGAATAATGCATTTGCAGAAGTATTCAGGCCAAAACAATAATGAAAAACCTCATAAATCACAGAGAACAACAGACCACGAATTTGGGGGGGAAATGGACTGTGTAAACTTTAGATGGCCATATCCGGAGCTACATGCCATGAAATCGGGACCAATATAGCTCATCAAAAAGATAGAATAGATAAGAACAACATAACATAGTAAATATTGATAGATTGAAGGTGATAATTCTCAGAAAACACAAAATGTAGAAGATGCCCGAATTTAATTGAATAATGGGATGTGCGATGTTCCAACAATCATATTTGAAGCTACAAGAGTTCAAATCATACCAGCAATATCTTGATGGAAATATGAGACCGAGGAGAAGGAGACATGGTGTTCTTAATTAACAGAAAAAAAAAACACCAGAAACTCCCATAAACATCATGAGGGATAGAAGACGACACCAACAAGCAAAGATAATAATATTTGCAAATGAATATCATTTATGAACTTCCTAAGTGAGAGAATAACCACCGAGCAATCTCTTCAGCTTTTTTTTGTAACTCCCACATGTTCATTTTTAAAAATGTAAAAGAAATTTGAAATGTAAAATGACAAAACAAAGGGAAAACAAAGTGAACAGTCACTAGAGATGAAGAGTCTCTCTTGTCTTATAAAAGAGAACTTGTTGAATGTAATGAAGGACTTTTTTCCTATTGTATAGACTAATAATACTCTTATTTATGAAGATATGAAGAAAACAAGGCGTTTTGGAGTCAAAACTGCTTGAAAATCCTTGTGGGACTACTCTACACTTGTATTTGTTGTTTAAGTTTTCTGAGTGCTAATCATATGGACTATTTTTATGCTTAGTATTTAGGATTCTTATGCTATTGTGATTTCTAATGAGTACATGGATGATGTTACAGGTCTCCTCTTCAACTACTTTAAATGATCTCTAAAATATTATTGTTTTCACATATTATTGGTTGCCATGAATTATTTCTCTTGGCAATATATCATTTTAAAATGTGCTCATCTATTAGTTTTTCTCCCACGGGATAGGTTCGAATTATTTAGGTTAGATTAGTTTGCTTTAATCTTATATTAGATTTAGAATTAATTAGAACTCTTTGGGGGGTAGTTCACTGTCTTTCCCCTTTTCCTTTTTTTAATTCTTTGTGGAAACCAGGCCCACATACTGGTCATAAACACTACACCAAATGAGAGTAGGTCTAATTGGGACCTGCCATCAGATATTATCCCCTACTTTCTTAACAGGCCATTCAAACCTGTCAACATGATGTATAGTTTTTCTTGTTCAATTTGTCAAATTGTATAGTAGCAAAATCACTCGATTGTATAAGGTGACACGCAGTCTTCTTTATGTTAAAATAGTAGAATAGGTCTCAATCACCATTGAGCCCATTTTTGTACAAATTTTGATTGTTGTTTCGCTTAAGCACAACACCCTTTATACATAATACATATTCAGTCTCTTAAAAAAAAAACTTCTTCACTTGCATTTTCCTTAATCTGAAACTTAAATCCTCTTGAATACCACTATGTATATGAACAATTCAATACATCTTTAAAACATGAATAAGGATAAGGCGACAAATATATGGAAAATGAAATTATGAATGGTTGGGACAAATGATAGAAGGAATATACTTATGAAAAGTGATAAATAATGAGGGATAATGTGCAAAAGTTCATATAAAACCACTTATGATCTAACTCAACCATTTACTCTCATTACGTGCCTTTAATAAATTTGCACACATTACCCAAATAAACCCAATGCAAATATCAACCAACAACATAAAATTACTATTATTGATCGGGGTTGAGTAAAACATCCACGTCATTCCCAATAACCATAATTCTATGTGAATAAACTGCAACTATCATGTATTGCAAACCAATATCATTTTCCCTGGTAAATATCATCCATAATATGTGGTAACTCACAATTTTTGAACTGTGATTTTTTATAAAATAAATAGAGTATTAGCTTAGTATGAGAGTAAAATATCAATATGAACCATATATTTTGAGTCACCCTTTCAAGAAAGTTGGGAGGAATAATGGCACATGACCATGGGCTTATAGAATCAAGTCGAAGTTCTTTCAACAAAGAGATAAAACCAAGTGTAAAAGACTAGTGGCGATCTCAAATGTACTATTTTCACAAGAAAAAATAGGATTTTAAACAAATGAACTTTTAAAGAAAGTTCATAACTAAATCCAAGTCATCTTTCTATATACAAGAACAATCATTTTTATAGGTTCGACCCACTATTATTTTATAAAAAATCTTGTAGTAAAGCCCTTCTAGAATATACAAATAGATATGGAAAGTGATGATATGGTCTAATGACAGTAACAAGCATGTAAAACCACAATATCCACTGCAATTTATGACACCAAAAATTGTGTTCAACAACAAGAAACTCTTTAAACCTATATTTTCATTTCACCATAACACTTGTATATGGATGGAAGACAAGGAAAATAAATTTCATACTTTCACCCAGCGAAACAGAGCAATTACTAACCATTTATAAACAATTTTTACAAATAAATGTTGAAATATCCACGTGAGTACTTATCTCATCCCAGGATTGATTTATATACTTCTTTTGAGCTTACAAACAGTTACACAATGAACATTAACAATACATGGTTGAGCTGAACCCAGTAGTAATGGTTTCCTTCAACACTTCCAAAGAAACAAATGAATGGTCATGGTAACCCTAACAAAATTCAAGGAAAGAAGATGTGGGTTTTGTGGCATAAATTCCCCAATCACTTCAAGTTTAATGCATGGCACATGTAAACCGAAATCACCACCCATGTGTCAGTGGTATCATTTAGAACCAAAGATCACATGATACCAAGTATAATCAATACTCTATACAATGTTAAACAATATATGATATGTGTGTTGAGCCATAACCATGATCGAAATCAATCATATATAACCTTTTTAAAATGCCAACCTTTTGCTTCTAATATTTATCAATATATGCCATGAGTTATATACCTTGTATACCATATACTTGTTTGCTTTTCAAACTTATCAAATGTGACTTTTATACATAAAAATGTTATTGCCTCTGAAAGATGTAATATGTCAAGTAAAAACATATAACTTATGTGAAAATATCATGCTTCGAATGAGTATTGTAATGCTATATTTTAAAAAAATGATCCCAAATATAAACCTTCAATTCAATTGAATGTGGTGAAGATATAACCACGTAGAAAATATAATAAAAAAACATAACTTCATATGCATCAAGGCCAAATTGATCACCATACAATAACTAAATGTTAGGAAATGAGGAATAATTCCACACTAAACCTAGCAGAAGAGAGGAATACATATTTAAACAAGAAAGTAAATGACAAAGAAAACACACAGTACACAGATATTTTACCCTGGAAACCCAAACAGGAAAAACAACATTCCTTGAGCGTCTTGCTCTCTTGTTGTTTTATTCATTCAGAATAAAAGGTTACATGCCTAACCTTGGTCTACACCTAAGACACAATCGACATCATACCTTTTTTATTTACACAAGAACAACCCTGTAGCCAATTCGACTTACATCTGCATGACCAACAGCCTCTTAAAGATTATTGATTAGCTTTTACAACAAATTACAACACACCTTATTTATGGGATTTACAGTAGGCAAAACTGTAGAAAACAACTCAGAAACTCACTATATCATAGACAAATTTCAATATCCTATTAAGCTTCAACAATAAAGCATTAAACTCAACACTAAATTTTATTGAATGAGCATAAACACTAAATGATATAGATCAGAAACTAAATTGGTCGCAGAATCATTCATGAATAGTAGACAAATCCTTCACATTTGGCACATAAATTTTTGGGCAATTCCTCTTGAAAAAAACATAGGAAAGGTGACAGATTTAAGGGGAAATTTTATTTATTCAACTTTAGGGAAAATTCCAAGTAAAACAACAGTAAATATTCATCATTAATAAACTGCAATTTCACTCTATCTGAGAAAAAACTTCACTTATTTCCTGAGTAACACAGTCTGAAATCAAAACTTGACTTCCAGTACAAAATGTACGGACTATACAGTCACAAAAAACATAAATAAACCTTGTTTTTCATTCCCAGAAGAGGTATAGAACAATACCTCATTGTACGGATTTGTTAGCAACAGAGTTAACACCTAGAAATTCATGCATAAGCTCAACATCGATTTATATGCATGGGTGTAGTTGCAAATCCAACAAAAAATTTTGTACAACCTCCTCAAAATCGTACTGTATGACCCTCCTAGCTATACGATATTGAATATCTTTAATGTTGAAGTTTCCTTGAAGTGCATGCCAATCCCTCTCCTATGGATGTGTGCCAACTTCCTCTGTTGAAGCTCTTTCCCTCCAAGAAAAGAAACTACTCTTGGAAGTCATGCCTCTTCACCTTCCCTCCAACTCTCCTAAAAAAGTGTGCCCCTCTCTCCCTCATGAGCTTCCTTTATCTATTTTGACAAGCCAATGCACAAGATTTCTAGATAAACGTGTTTGTGAAAGAAAAAAATTGATTGTAGGTAGAGAGAATATTACCCGAGTATGCATACCAAGAATGAAATGAAAAAATTTCTCAATATCTTTAACAAGAGAAAATGTATGTTTTTCAATTAAGCTATATTTTAGTTCATCTTCAGATAAACATTGACTCATGTAAGCTATTGGTTGTTCATTATTATGATCATCTTTCTGAAGGAGAATTGTTGAAATAGCTTCTTCAATAGCATTAGTATATATGATAAAATCTTTTGTAAAATCAGGATTTGCCAAGACTGGTGCATAACTAATTGCATTTTTTATTTCTACAAATGTTTTTTTAGTAATACCATTCTAGGAAAAAGACTGATATTGTTTTAACAAATTATTAATTCATTTAACCATTCTAGCAAAATCATATATAAATCTTCTGGCAAAATTGATCTTACCCATGAATGATTGAATTTCATTTTTAGAAGTTGGAACTTGAAGATTTTTAATGGAAATGACTCTCTTTGAATCAATATTGATGCCATAATCGAATACAATATGATCGACGAGTTTTCCTACAATGACACCAAAAATGGATTTTGTAGGATTTAATGACATACCAAATTTTTTGCAACTGAGAAAAACTTGTCTAAGATGATCAAAATTATCTTCCTAGATTTTAGAATATACAATTAAGTCATCAACATATATTTGAATAATTTTACCGATTAGATCATCAAAAGCTATTTGCATAGTTCACTGGAAAGTGACACCTGCATTGATTAATCCAAAAGGAATATTCTCATAAGCAAAGGTGCCCCAACATGAGTGAAAGTAGTTTTATACTTGTCAACTCTCTTGACGTGTACTTGATTATACCTCGAAAAACCCTCAATAAGTGAAACCATTTGATATATTGCTACTTGTTGTAAAATTGATTCCATATTAGGAATATAAAAATTGTTTTTAACACTTGCCCTATTCAAAGCACATAAATCAACACATAATCTAATATATCTATTCTTCTTCCACACCATGACAAGATTTGAAACCCATTCTGAATATTTAACAGGGAAAATTATGTGAGCAGTTAAAAGCTTCTCAACCTTGTTAGAAAAATAGGATCACAGAGCAATAAAATAAAACAAATGTGGAAATAAAACACATAAGATACACAATACAATAGAGACATAGATATACATGGTTCACCCATTGTGGACTACGTCCACCAGAGAAATTACCAAGTCCTTCCTTTATTATTATCCAACAAATAAAGGGGTACAACCTACAACACACTTGATGTAACTTCCTCTTCTTTCACTCACAGTATCCTCTCTCAGAATACAATATTCACAATAATACCTAGCTGCAATACAATTCCCTCATAAAATAGAGTTGCCTTCTAGGTAAACCACCCCCATCAGCATTGAGAGGTGTACAATCTTCATGGGGCATAAACACGGATGAAAACAAAGACCTCTAAATCAGGAAGATAATCAGGCTCCACAACAACTCCACCATTGCTATATCTTCTAGACTATGATCCTTCTTGGACCTGGAAAATTTATCATCTTCATCTTCATGATTGAAGGCCAACTGAAAATGAACAGGAACTTAGTTTCTCCCTGGTTACTCCCTTTGTTAACATGTCTACAAGATTCTGGATAGTATGTATCTTTTCCAACTTCAAATGTCCATCTTCCAAGACAGATCATATGAAATGGTACCTGAGCTATATATTCTTATCCTTTGAATGGAAGGTTGAGTTCTTTGCAATATGAATGGCACTCTCACTGTCACAGTACAACCTACAATTCTCCTGCTTCTTTCCCAATTCCTCCATAAACCTTTGTAACCAAATCATTTCTTTACTAGCCTTTGTAGTGGCAACATACTCTGCTTTTGTTTTTTAAAGTGAAACAATATTTTGTAGTTTTGAAATCCAACTTACTGTTGTTCCACCTACAGTAAAAACATATCCTGTGGTGCTCCTCCTGCTATCTTTATAAACTATTGTATCGGAATCAACATATCCCTATAGAACAATGTCTAAACTTCCAAAAACTAATGCATAAGTATAAGTGCCTCTGAAATACTTGAGAATCCACTTTACTTCCTCCCAATGTTCTTTACCTGGATTGTTCATGTGCATGCTTACAACTCCCACTGCATGTGTTATATCTGGTCTTGTGAAAACCATCACATACATCAAGCCGCCAAATGCTGATGAATAAGGGAGTTTGGACATGTATTATATCTCCTCCTCTGTCTTGAGATACATTTCCTTAGTTAATTTGAAATGGTTGGCCAAAGGTGTACTAACTATTTTTTCATTCTTCATTCTAAGCCTCTCTAACACCTTCTCTATGTACTCACTCTGAGATAATGTTAATTTGCAATTTTTCCTGTCTCTTGTTATTCTCATACCAAGGATTTTCTTTGCAGCACCCAAATTATTCATCGCAAATGAATTAGCTAATTTCTTCTTGAGCACATTTATATCCAAGATATTAGACCCTGCAACTATCATGTCATCTACATGCAATATCAAGATAATATAGCTTCCATTTTCTAGCCTTTTAAAATAAACACAGTGATCATAATGACATCTAGTATAACCTTGTTCTATCATAAACCTGTCAAACTTCAAATACCACTACCTTGGAGCTTGCTTTAGGCCATACAAGTTCTTCTTTAACCTGCATACCAAATTTTCATTCCCTTTGACCTCATACCCTTATGGTTGTTGCATATAAATCTCTTCATCCAAATCCCCATGGAGAAAAAAAAATTTTACATTTAATTGTTCAAGATGCAAATCTTCTACTACCACAAGACTTAAAATACTCTTAATTGAAGTCATTTTAACGACAAGAGAAAATATTCCATCAAAATCTATACCTTTCTTTTGTGCAAACCCCTTTGCAACAAGTCTAGCCTTGTACCACTTTTTTGCCTCCATCTTCTTCCTTCAACCTGTAAACCCATTTATTCTGCAGTGCTCTTTTTTCCTGCAGGAAACTGAACCAAGTCCCAAGTCTGGTTATTTACCAAGGAATCCATTTCCTCTTTCATGTATTTCACCCACTTCCCTTTAGTGTCTACCTGCATTACCTCTTCATAACTTGTTGGTTCACCAGAATTAGTCAACAATAAATAATACAATGAAGGAGAGTATCGTTCAGGGGGTCTACTTAACCAGATAGATATTCTAACAACACTTGCAGGAGTTCGAGGTACTTGTTTCTCCTCTTGTTGTACATTTTGATTTTCTAGTACCTGTTTAGCACTCAACACACCCTAAACAAGCCTTTGTCAATTTTTTACTTTTTTGTGTACCACTTGATCTTCTGCACTTTCTGATTCGATTTCCTTTTTTTTTTTTTTTAAATGTTTTGTCTTTGCTTATTTCCATGATTCTCATCATTTGTTCAGGTTTTCTTGAACTTATGAAATTTCATGATTAAAAATACCTTAAACACCTAAATAAAGAATCAGAAACCAAACACTTCACCGAACGCGATCAGGCTCGACATCGGAAGGAATTCAAAGAAGGAAAAGAACCACTCAGAAAAACCTCAGTCGTCGAGTGTCGATCTCCATCGGCATCGGCAAAAGGAAGTTTTTGTTTGCGTCAAGTATTACATAAGGATATCACTGATAGCTGATTCCCCTTCGTCATCGGTAAGAGACATGGGGGGCAGGCGTTAACAAAGAGAGAAAAGATATTGTCGATGGCCGATGACCCGATGCGCTTCATCGATACCAGGGAAAACCTAGAAGGATCATTGCCAACATTTTGACCACAATCAAATTTATCCCCGATCACTGATCCCTGATGCGTTTTCGGCATCGAGACCTTTTCAAGGGAGTTGATTCAAAATCACTTTGATAGGTTTATCGTCTATCGTCGACCCTGGATACTTTTTCGACATCGGCAAGTAGAGATTTGTTTTAGCATGAATAAATTAAGGAAAGTCTTGACTCTGATTAATACTTGTGAATTAAGTCACCGGTCTTCAACGCCACATGTCTTTACCGGATTGGAGAACCGTACGGTCTAGTTTTACCATGAGTCATTCTTGGTTCCCTAAGTCCGAGTCACACCTCTGAGTTAGCATTGTCACGTCAGCAATGTACGGTAAAATCATTCGGCGTCAGAACTTTTTGCAGGAGGTTATCAATGAAAATGTTCATACCACACCCCCGATCCCCGATCAACCCACTAAGAGAGAGACACGATGGGAGGATTTAGCATTAGATACGATCGGATTTTGAGAATTTAAGGAGATAATTAATACCAAATCCCGCATTAGTTGCTACTCGTGTGCCAATCAAAAAATTAGTTTAAAATTACCAATAGACCGCATCACCACCCACACCTTTTTCATCAACCCACGATGAATTTAAGTTATAGAGATTCGGCGGCATATTTGTTAAAATTTCACTCATAACCTAAATTGAATGGTTGATGTGACATGGTAAGATCTTCCGTGTTTAAATTCTCTTGAGCAATTGAAAACGAAATCATTTTGCACATAAGAGAATTCTGAAGCATCCGAAGGAGCAAGGCGAGTGACTCGAAGGTTGTATCAACTCCATATTTATCAAAATAACCAAGTTTTAACAAGCTTCAGAGGTATGTATCCGAGTCTGTAAATTTTACATGGCCATAATTTATATGTTTTTATCCAAAAAAAAATTCACACAGTCTCTGAAATTTTATTTTAAGTTGCAGGAACAATGCCTCCAAGAAAGCCAACCACTAGACAATCGTTGAGGGCACTAAAGCTGAAAGAATTAGAGGTAGGCGAAGGATCTTCTCCAGGGGTCGCAAAACAATTGGAATACGCCCCAAGGCCGGAACCTGTCATTAAGATGGAAATGAAGAAGGTTTTCATCCATCCTCCAGCCTTTGGCGATACAGAGGAAAGCACTGGGTCCAAGACGACGCTCCCACATTGGGGAGAAATCTTTAACAAGATCAGTCGAGAGGAATACCCAGAATATGTCCCACATAGTGGTCCAGATGTAAGGGCGCTCGACGACCAGGTGTTCCTGAACATCCAACGATCGTACCTACATATGGTGGCAAGAAGAACCATTTTTTTTCCCTGCATAGAAGTCTTGAAGTGGCTCATCGACCACACAGACAAAAAAAAATGTTTAATCAATGATGACAATGGTGGGTGTGTTGGAGTGTTCCTTTAGGTAGAAGTTCAAAAATACTAAAAACTCAGAGACCCTGAGGAGTGTCTAAATACAGATTTCATCGTCAAGTTCTACGAACACCATGACACCAGCTGAGTGATGGCCTCATGGTGGAGGGAGGACAATAATTTTACCAACCGGAGCATTGGCTGGTATGGGACAACTAACTTAAGGGAGCCATATGTCTATTTGATGGCTCTCATCTGCTGATTATATGGAGAGAAAGATTGCTCCAGTTTTTCAGAGGCATGGATGCCTTTGGCATACACAGTTGTGATCATCGGGTGCAGCTTCAATTGGGGAGCAATAATCTCCAAGCAACTGAGCATCTGTGTGCAGTAGGACCAAGCACTGAAGGAAGGGGAAGCACCAATGTTTTACATGGATTAATACTTGCTCGATGTCATGTGCGCCAGAAACGTCTTTGTTGGCATGAATCTGAGTTGACATGTTGAAGACCTCTCGGTCCATGTCTACTTCAACGTGTTATGGGAAAACATGTATAAGAAGTCCTACTCTCTCATCTATGATGAATTCATCGCCTGAAATTATTTTATTCTTTTTAAGAAGGAATGTCGAAGGCTATCGGCGACAGCCAAAAAGATGATATCCAAGGTAGGTCATTGGTATTTGGATGAGCGCGCCACCTACATCAGGGTGTTCAGGGCCACTGGAACACCACATCTCCTACCAGCCAATGTCCTAGACTGACTGGTAGTAGGAGAAATATGCTATCAAACCATCTTGCAAGGCTACAACGCCACCCTGGTCAAGGACAAGAAACAGGCATTCATACCCTATGGTTTCCATGTAGGTTTCTACTTGGTAAAGGATACCTCTCAAACCAAACAACAAGGGTTGAGCCAACTCGAGTTTAGATTCCCGATGGGCCGATTCTGCAAGCACGATCCAAAGGGCCTATTCTTGCAACATGCTTCACAAGTGTCGTTCTATTGGTCGTATGCCCATGACAAATTCGAAGATGAAGTCTTCACATAAAATGTCGAGGACTGGGACGAGGTGGTACAAAGGATGGTCGACCCGAAAATGACTAGGTTCAGGGCCATGAGCCTGGATAAACAGGAGACAAAAATATAATAGTTAGCTCAAGAGGCCCTCAGAGCAAGGGAAGAAGTCAGAGTGGCAGAGGCAACAGAGGTTTCCCTGGTGGATTTGGTGCAGAAAAAGGGATTTCCTATGACACCAGAGGCACAGGTAAGGGGATTTATCCTGATATAAAAATAATAGAGAGTGATCGATCAGCTACAGGATGACCCAAACCTCGTATAAATGGCAAGGATCCCTGCCAACAACCCAGTTGAAATCCAGGTAGGTCCATGTGGCCCAGAGTTAATACAAATTGGAGAAATCGTCAGGTTAGATAACCCTGAAGTTACAATGCCACAAGCCAGATCACCAGGGGACGTTTCATCTCAGCCAGAGATAGCAAGAAAATTAGGGAGAGAAAGTGGACCAAACCCCCTCCACGACTTAATAACAATATATGATGATGAGGAGAGTTCGGAGGTGTCCTTGGTGACTCTAGTGCAGATCACAGAGGAAAAGGAGCCTGAGAAGGCATCTTCCCTAGCTCCCGATGCTCAAATTCAAGGCCTTCCACAGAATGACCAGGAGGTTGAAAGTGTCTTGGAAACTGAGCTACTCGATGTGTTGGAGACCCAAGTGGATAGGCCGAAGAACGAGCTAGGTTCGGGCGAACAAAAAGAATAAGTTCCACAACAGGAAATTGACATCTCAACAATCGATTATCAAGTAAGTACCGAGCCTACCCCTGATGCTTCAATTTCAGCCGGTACTTTACCTCCCTATGAGAAACCACCAGAGGCCAGACCTTTGAAACACACAAAAGAGGTTCAAGAACCCAGTCTTGAAAATATTTACACTGTCGAGAGCCTAAGAAATATGCTTACCTGGGGAGATCAGCAAATCCCCGAACCCGTGGATGAGGTTGTTGATATATAGGTCATATCCTATGACTGGAAGAGGAAATCCATTGTGAAGAGAACCACCAAGAAGAGGATGCTTACTCTGAATCGCTCCATCCTCATCACCACAGAGGAAAAATTAATTAGCACGGAGCATTCCAAGACATTTGAGCTTATCGGCGCAAGGATGGAAATCACAAATGCCACCCTGGATAGAGAGAAAAGGGATGAAGAGGAGCTCGCCAATGCACTGAAGGAGTTGGAACATATACGCCATTTGGAGAAATATTATCAAGACGCCAAACAAGCCATGATGTTATTGAGAAACAAATTTCAGGATGCCTACAATAAATTCACAAATGAGCGACACCTTTTCACTGCAGGAATCATCGATTTCCAAGAAGACACCCTCATGGCGTTGGCAATGTGCAAAGATATGGAAAGATGGTATTAAAAAGAACACCAAGCAGTGGAGAGGATCGATTACATAAGCATCGTTCAGTAAGGTCGAGATGTCGAAGAGAACAGCATTCTGGTACTAAGGGATAGCGGCATCGATCGCATAAAGAAAACGGCTGAATATTGGGTGAAAATGGCCCAAGAACCTTTTAGGGAAATCCAAGAGAAATGGGTCGAGTGAGAAAAGAGTTGGACCAAGATCAACTGAGCCATGAGAGACATCGGTCTCCCAGAATTAGGAACACCCGATGACTTTGTCGACTTGCATGACATAGTCAAATTACATGCCGAACAAGACTCATTATGGGCTGCGGAGATAGCAAAGGTGGCAAACGTGGTGCCAGGTCAAGTGCAGTAGTTCATGGAACACTCAATCAAGGCTTGGACTGTGTTGCAGTAGTTAAGTACCAAAGTAGTCAAGTATTGGGCCCGAGCAATAGAGATAAAGGAAATCCTTTCGGCCCCAATGGACCAACACAGATTCTCGTATGCCAACACATGCGAGGATCTCTTCGTCCAATGGTTGGAGTATGAGAAGAGTCATCCACTCAAGTGAAACCATTTGATGACTCTTAAAATACTGAGTGATGAAAGCGCCATGTGGTGATGTTTTGTTTTAATTATCTTTCCCTTTTGATAGTTATTTTTAGTTAATAATATGTTATAAATAGGAGGATCGACCTGTTAGCAAAGGTCGATGGTTTTTGCAAAGACCCTCATTTTTGGATTTGTAAAGAACTATTTCGGAGCTTCCTTAATTGAGAAGTATTGTTTAGGACCAGAGACAAGTTTTTGTTTTTCATCAAAAGCGTGTGTGATTGGATCTAAAGAAGAATTATTTTCGATTTTATCTCATGAATGGATGTTGTAACAAGTAAGAGCCTCTGAATATATTGATAAGTTATTTGATTCAATATTTTTATAGTTCTTGTCTTTAATGATGAAAAGTAAATCGTTGTGTTAATATGTGATTGATGATTAGAGTTAAGGAAACTATTTTTCTTACCATCGTTTATTGCATGTATGTTGTTCTTCTTGATAATCGTATCTCAGTCAATAATTGGAACACCAACCGGTTAATTTATTAGTAATAGGTTTGTTGTATGTGTAAGAATCATTGTCTTCATGCTTGAGTAGGAGGGTTATCCCGAGCTCAAAATTCTTCAGTAGTTAATTCCTTTCCCCTTTGTTACCTAGCTGGTTTATACCAACATTTATCTTGTATCGGTCCCACCTATAAGAGAAAATACAAAAAGATAACGTTCGAACTGAAGGAGGAGTTTTCACAAGAAGACATCATGTTGATCACTAAGTAAATCCCATCGATTAATTGGCCATATCACAAGATCTAGAGAACCATTCCACCATTAAACGTTGCATAGTCTAATTGGGCCTCAGTGGCGGGTTTGGTTCCTACTATTGAGTTAAAGGGATTTAAGACCCCTCAACAGAATTGGCACTAGAAGGATGAATTGAAGAATGAATGGCTAAAATCCACCTTTCAAAATAATTGAATAGCCTATAGATTCAAAACAACCCACATAATATTTCACACAGCCTGTAGATTCAAAACAACCCACATGCATCGCTAGTCATTCCCAAGACAACCCACACACAATGAGTACTCCTGAAATGAGTAACTCACCCCAGCAAGAGGAAGAACATATATTCCCTGAAACAACTTATGCTCTCCCTCACGAGGAGTTGAACCAATTCAGAAGAATCACAAGATCTTACGCCTGAGAGATCGGAGCATTTCCCTTAGCACTGTTACTTCCTCATAGAAAACAATTAAGCAGACCAGTGGTCGATACCCCCAACCAGGTTTTTCTGCACACAGTAGAAGACCTGATATATTTCTCCCTTACCGAAATCGAACATCCTCTCAATCTAATCCCCAAAACACTAGCCGACAACTTCTCCGATCCTAACGAATTTTCTGATGAGGAAGGGTTCAACTATGAACGCTCAGTTTCAGGATCGGACGACATGGAAGATAACAATGATCATAATGAAGAAAGGGGAAACCCACCTCATAATAATCAACCTTGGTTGGCCAGGGATGATCTGGCTATCCCTGGATGAGTACATAACCTTCCCCGACATCCAGAAAAGTTACTCCCTAAATTTGACCTTGAAACCTCAGGACTGCCTGAAGACCATATAAAAAAATTCATATTAGCTATCAGACTGATGAATTTCCAACATGAAGAAATAGTATGCAAACTTTTCCCCTATACGTTTGAGAATTAAGCCTCCACGTGGTATTTTAACTTACCTATAGGATCCATAACCAGTTGGACGAAGTTTCAAAAGGATTTTCTAGATAAATTTGCAGAAGAAACCACTACAGGAGCTTTGATGGCCGAGTTGTTCGTCGCCACCATGAATTCAAAGGATAAGGTTAAAGACTTTAATCAACGGTTCACCACCATCCTAAAAAAATTCCAACCTGAAGATAAACCCACTCAGGAGTTGCAAATTGAAGTATATGCTAATGCTCTCCCAGCTTTTGTTTCCATGTTCGTGAAGAGGGTTGTCAAAGCAACCTTAGCTGAGAATTTTGAAGAAGCAAAAACAATAGAATTCCAAATGAAGGGATGTAAAGAAGGTCAGGTCTGACTAGTTAATAAGGAATTTCAACCTCCTCCCAGGAGAGGACTCCTTTTGACTAGACCCCCAGGGAAACAAACAGAACAAGGTCCCGAAAAGGGAAGTGGAGACATAGAATACCTACAACGCATGGTTAAGAAATTGTCAAATGAAATCATAGACATGAAAAGAAGTGCAGGGGAAGGGAACCAAGGCCAGAGGCCCTATAAACCCTTTTTTAAAATAAATCCACCTTTCAAATAAATTGAACCCCCCCATCCAATTTAAACATCGATCTGGGAAATGTAGAATCTGACTCTTTCTATACCTATCACCAAGAAAAAAACTCTGAAAGAGACTGTCCACAATGGGTGCATGCCATGAATTTGATGGCCAATTGGTTTCTAGATGAGGTTTCCCTAACCGAAAAATCAAGAAGCTCAGTTATGAATATTGTTGATCATGAGGAAGTTGATCCACCAGAAGAAACAACCATGTTAATATGGGACCCTGACCTAATACTGCCTTCCGATGACCTATTTGAGGTTCAAGAACCACCTGCAGAAGTCTTGGTTCTGCAAACACAAAGTAGGGGTCAACCTGTCTCAAACGAACTTACTACGACCCAAGCTTCGGGAGGAGAAATAGCTCTCGATCACCCGAAAGAACCTTTTATCCCCCGAATAAATCCTATAAACATCCATACACAAGAATCACCCAAGCTAGACTACAATATAGTAGAAGATTTGAAAAAGTTGAAGGAAAACATATCGGTCATGGACATGTGTAGAATCCCTCAACAAATGGACTTTTTGTTGCAAGCATTGAAATCAGTAGAAATTCCTACAACAAGCGTTGACCAAGGAGAAAATCTAACTACCACAGATGTAAGAAATAAACCAACTATGAAAGCCTACTCTGAAGATAAGAAGGGAAATCCATTTGTCCCACCATTCCTTTTGACATTTGAAGTCTTCAACATAAACCTCCATAACTGTTTGGTTGACTCAGGAGCATCCTCTAATGTTATTCCTTTGTCTATATGTAAGAAATTAAACGCATTCCCTCTCAAAAGTGATAAACATGTGATACAACTAGACAAAACTCATGTAAAAGTTATTGGAGAACTTAAAGATGTAATGATCAGAATGGCGACTCACCTGAAATTTGTTCAAGTAATTGACATCAATGTAGTAGATATCCCAGAAGATTACAGATTGCTATTGAGTCGAGATTGGTCCGAGAAGTTAAACATATACTTTAGTACAGACTAGGGTCACCTTTGGCAACCATTAAAGGGACACACAGATATGGTCAGAATCGATAGGGAAATATATCTAAAACATATTGTTGTCGACCTAGAAACCCCTAACAAACCCTCATCGACATATTTCCCCATGCTAGGCAATTATTCCCGTGACTCCAAGTTCATGAATTTCTCCCCCCTCTCATCTGATATCCCTCTTACTCAATACTCCAAAATAAGTTTTCAAAAAAATTTGCCAACAACGGCGGAGGAAACCCTCTTCTGTCAGGAACAAGCGTTAGAAACCACAAAACATATAAGAGGAAAGGAGGAAAGTGATAAGAAAGAGGAAGTTGATAGGTTTTGCCCACAAGTTTGGACCTTATACTTCGATGGATCTAAATCACAAGAAGGGTCAGGGGCAGGGTGCATCCTCATTGATCCAAAAGGTAAACGAAATTTCTTGTCCTGTAGACTAGAATTTGAATGCACAAACAACATCGTCGAGTATGAAGCTCTAGTACAAGGGCTAAAGAAATCCATGGACTTAAATGTTAAATAATTGAAGGTTTTCAAAGATTCTAAAATCATCGTTAGAGAAGTAAGGAACACTATACATTGCAACTCTCCCCACCTGAGAAATTACCAACAAGAAGTGCACAGGCTAATAGAACGTTTTGAAGCTTTCAACATTACAATGATCCCCATAACAAAGAACACTCTTCCTGATTCTTTGGCCATCGTTGCCTCAAGGTTATGCCCTCTAGAAGACTACGAAGCCTTCTGATTCACTGTTGAGCTACTCTACAAACCATCATTGCCCAACAATATTTCTAATTGGAAGGTATTTGAAGAAGATGAAAAGATCATAAAAATTTTGACCAATCAGGATAATTTTAAAGACTTGGCCATTGACGATGAAGTATTTCATGAGAAATTAGTAGAAACTAATCCTCATACAAATCAACCAACCAACAAACCAAGGTCTCACATGATACCGAAAGGGGTAGCTAATTTAGAAAACCTTTTTTACTTAAGAGAAAGATTCAAAGGGTCAACTAACACAAAGCCAAGGAGTTCATATCCCATGCACGAAACTATAAATCTAAGAACCCTAAAAAACCCCAAGAACATAAAACTCGGTAAGACAGTATCTAAAGAGGAAAGGAATGTTGATACTGAGAGGGGGGTGAATTAGTATCAAGTACAATTTAAAATTGTTTTCAACTTATACTTAAACCATTCAACTATATCCAATGAGCAATGAACAATAGTATAAGAGTTACACCAATACACCATGCACAATATATGAGAAATAATC